>NCKV01000298.1:0-20325 GCA_003675905.2 Leptotrombidium deliense
CAAGAACAGGATATCTATGTTCGACTAATCGATTCGGTGACCAAACAGGTACGCAAACGAATTTGTGTTCGCTGCACTTTCGATGATTGCATGAATGGCTGAATGAACACGGGAAGAGAGGTTCGCGCAAACCGCGAATAATAAATGAGCCTCTTGACCAAACAGTCAAAAAGCGTATTGATTTTCGGGTATTAAACAAGAGACAAGAGGCTGCTTCGGCTTTGCTTACAACGGATTATACACATTATGGGTTTGCTGTGTTCCAATGCACAGTGCACTGCATCCATGGATGCTTCGCTTGTGTATCCTGTGATGAAGAGATGTGATACACTCTCCGAGATACGATTCGTTGCGTGTCGCGGCTGCACACGAAAAGCCGAAAGCGATCTCTGCTCTTAAAATGATTTGTGTTGCAAAGCTTAACAATTGTTTTAAAAGCTGACAAAATATTAGTGCTGCGGTAGCGAAGCCGGTCTTTGCTTTGCTTTCGTTAGTTCCGAGCGAACGAACAGTTGAATCCATTGTCGATTCGCTGTATTTGCTGCCACTGCCTCGAAACGCAATGAAACGTTCAGATCAATCAAACGCTTGTCTGCGCACAGGCCTTTACCATAATTATTGCGACTTTCGGATAAATTGAAATTCGCAATTCGCCGTAATGCGTTCACTTGTCTGTGTCCGCGTCATTGTCTTTGAATCTGCAAGATTCTAAGAGAATAAAAGTGTACGTTTTATACACTTATCGGCAGCGACAGAATTGCATAGAAAAGTGAGCGACAACAACAATTACAGCATAAAAGTAAAAGCGAATCGAGTAACGAAGTCGGTGCGACAATAAAATAGGCACATTAAGGGTACACCCGCTGTACAATGCTTGTTAACATTGTGGCCGCACATGGTTCGCATTACAGGCCACCTGTCATCCGTGTACAGTGTACACGAGCGACAAACGCGCATCTATTGTGATCCATAATTGTAGCCTCATCTCTTCTCGATTTCATTGCGCCCGTCGTTCGTTCGCGCCCCGCAGAGGCACCTGTTTCGCTGTAACGACCACGGATGCACTTCTTCGCAGCGAGACACACTTGCCAACCTCGAGTCGCACCTTGCAATGCATGGCTGCGTACATTTCGCGCGTGCTGCGAGTCACTGGTGCATCTCGCCAACGTTAGTCTCCACTCTTTTATGTATACACGAGCAGCAGATGTCTTCTCCGGGGCTGAACGCGTTTCAATTTGTTTCCAAACACACTTTTTCTATTCACATTGAAAAGCATACTTTATTAATGTGTCGCTTTCATAATTTAAATGAACAGGCAATCATTTACGAGGGACAAGACAAGAATCCAGAGATGTGCAGGGTTTTGTTGACACACGAAGTTATGTGCAGGTTTGTATACGGATTACTTTCATTGCGTCGCTTTTCTTCTGTTTTGCATTATTTTCTTTTGAAAAGCAAAGAAAGAAATGTGACGAAAAGAAGAAAAGTGAATACATTATTTCATTCTTTTCATAAGCGCGTCTAATGAAATATACTTTTTTATTGTACAGTCGTTGCTGCGATAAGAAAAGCTGTGGAAATAGAAATGAAACCCCTTCTGATCCAGTGATCATCGATCGGTGAGTGCAATGCATACTCTGCAATATTGCAAAATCAGATATCGGCGGCAAATATCGAAGGCGGCATATATTTATGTATTTTAATGTAGCCTCGATCGGCTAAATCAGAGTCGAAATTGAATATTCGCAGCGAAGAGTTGGGTGCTTTGGCTGAAACCAGATTATATTGTAATGTGCGTAAATCGGATGCACCTCAGATTTGAGTCGCTTTGTGTTCGCATCGCTTAATGAGAAACTGTCGAAAAGAGGAGATATTATCTGTGATCCGAGATCAGAGCGATGCGTTCGATGGCCTCTCTCGACGTTCGAGCGTCGACACGTGTCACTGGAAAATGCGTGCGGATGCTGTGCGCGTCTACAGTTACCGGATTGTGAGTGTTGTGCGTCCGCAGCTTTGATAACATTTGTGCAAAGATTTCGTGCGCTATTGTCAGCCGGCGACCTGTTCACTGGCAGGAGATCGCCATTAGCACTCATGAGCCCCAAGGGCCTTTTATTGCCCATGTATACTCTAGCGACACATCTGCTTGTTATATGTTGTGTCCGTGCATTCACTGGTTTTCATGCACTTCCTACAAACAGGTGCCAATTGCTCGCAAATCCGAGTCTACCTGTTCATTGCTTTTATTTACTTGTCGCTTTTAACTTGATTTCGCTTCTTAATTGTGATTTACAACTGAAAAGAGTCATCTCACATTTTCGGTGCGCTCACAGTTCGACATTTGAGATGTGCATTGCTCGCAACCATTGTCCCGTAATCTCTTCGAATGAAGCACAGATGGTCGCTCAATTCGAGCACCATTTATTCAAAGCTTTCTTGCCTTCGCACCAATTATCATCCAATATTATATTCGCCCATTTTTTCGCGTTCACTCATTTCACTGCAACAAACTGTTCACTCGTCTGCTGTTCATTTGCTTGTCCATTGAAAATTCGCTTTTTGTGTTTCGTTTGCTTCCATGTCTCATATTTTTTGACAGATTTATTATTCAGCGATGTATGGAAAGCGAATCAAACTTGCATTCAAAACGTTGTGTTTGCTTTTTACGTGTTTTCAAACCGCGTTTCGAATGATGAACAATGCTGACGATAATTTGTATTTTATGTGATCTTTAATGCGATGCGATACGAATCATTTGAAAGTGTGTCACCATTTTTTGTCTCATCTGTTGCCTTTTCCTGAACACACAGAACAATCACCATTTCTTTGTTTGCAATTAGTTTGCAATGCGCGCAATAATTTTGCAAACGAACATTGAATTTATAAAAAAAGTGTGTAAATACGAATGGAAAGCAACGTTTGCATCGTTCGTTAATCGAAAATTAGTCGCGAAAAAGTAACAAATTTTTAATTTCGCATTAATCAATCAAAAAAGAAGAGAATTAGCAAAAAGAGCATTTAATCGCTTTACGGATCTTGGCGTGAAATTGGGTATTGAAAAGACGATTTTCAGTACCACATGGAATGGTGTGCTCAAGTCGTTTGCCGCAAAGATGCAAATGGTGTTTTCTGTGCGAAAACGGAAAACGTGTAAAAAATGTGAGATCAAAAAGAAAAGGCAAAGCAGGTTAACTTATTTTCAATTTTCGCCATTTTTATTCGTTGATAAATGGAAAGTGTTTTAAAGCTTGAAACCGTTTTCGCACAAAATTCAATTTAAATGAGCCTTTCTTTTTTAAAGTGAAACGAGAATTGAAAAAACACACGGTGCACAGAGAAGAGCAGTGCTACTGAAATGGTGTACATTTACTGGTTGCGATGCATTGACCAGCATTACATGAAATCATTTTTGTATAGTATAGGTCATCTTTGTTGCATTTTGCAGCATCTCTGCGTTTGTGTCGAACAGCAGTTGCAGTTGCAGCGAACACACATCTCGAATACACTTATATTATCGTTCGGCAATAAAGCGGCGATGTTTTTCCTCTTCATTTTTGAGATGACAAAAGTAACTCATTTCTTTCATTCTTCGCTTTTCTTTTCTTAGAGATTGAAAATAGACGCGAAAAGATTTGGTTTTTACATTTTCACTATGGAAAACGTTTGCAGTTGCATTGCATTCTCCGCAATTTTTATCTGCCATTTATTTTTTGCTGCGAAAACACAATATTCACTGTTGTGTATGTCTGTGTGTTTGCAATGTTGTGTGAATTCGGAGATATTTGAGTGACACACAATGGCAAAGAAGTGGCAGCGATTGCGTTTGATTTGATTTATAAGCAGCGATGTATTTTGATTGGACGTTTGGGGCCATATTCGGTCTAATTCGGTGCAACTGTGCGCCGAACGCTACACGCTTCCATCGTAAGATGTGAATTAAAAACGAAGTGTGCATCATTTTTTTCAATGCTTACACAAAAATTGAATTGGACTGTTGATGTGTGCCGTGTTCTGTTATTGTAGGTGCGACCAAAACGCGAAATGCTTGTACAGTTAGTTTAGTTTAATACTCCCCGTTTTCGCTGAAGGCAGAACGAGTGATTTTTTCTTCGTTTTTCATCTCTACGTTGGATGAAAAAAATTCGCACTGATCTTATTATACAAACGCTATATTTCCATTAACTTGTTACAACCCTTTTGAGTGCAATTATTTAAATCAGACGTCGATTAACCGTTAAATTTAAGGTTCGCAAAAGATCGAGAAGAAAACACAGCATCCATGAATGAATGCATGAATGCATCGAACCATTTGCTTTCTCTGCTTTTTCAACGCATCTTTTAAACAGTTTATTAACGTTGCGAATTGCGAAACACTGTTTGCTTAATTCGAAGCTCACTGTAATAGCGACGAAGAAGCATCATTCAGAAACGATGCAATCGAAAGCTGCTCTTCGTGTTCGCAGACTGCTCGAATTATGATCGCTGCAATTTCGTGCTTTTTCAAACGAATTCACGAACACAGCAAACAAACATTGAAAACGAGAAATGAAATGCATGTTTTGCGAGCACAAGAAGAGATGCTGATCTGGATGCATCACTGTTTGTTGTTGCATCGCATGCTCGCTGCGAGTGTCACTTTTGCTTTGCGAATGGTTTGTGAAAACAGCACTTTTGTGATTTATGAATTATTGAGTGAGCGTTACGATAATTTCACTACGTTTCGTTTGTCGACAGTGAAACGTGTGACAATGCAATGGCTTCTTCATTCGTGTCTACTGTGCAAACATTGACTGTATTGTGAACCCCATCCGTATTAATGCGATGTTAACTATTGTCGTTTCGGTTTTGAAAATGTTTACAAAACGGTAATAAAAATGCATTGCAACGCTAAGCCAAGACTGAACGGGAAATTGCTGTGAACCCAAATATTAACCCAAATCATAAACGTTAAATGCATGTATTCACTTCGCGTCGTGCTCTGTTCGTTTGTGAGTCTGCATTGTGTGCATTCAATGTACACAACGCGTGCAAAGCTAACCAAAATCAATTTTCATTATAACATTACAACTGTCCATTGGCTCGAGTCGCAGCCGTCGACTGGTGTCTGTGCTTTCGATCACAACACTGAGTTTAATTGCTGGCACAACATCACATTTCGCAGTGTCTCAACGTCGTTTATGAATATTGTTTATTGAAATGAATTCCGACGATCACAGACCGCGAAAAGTGCACAATGCATTAAACAGTGTCGAAAACCTTTTGTTAATCACTAATTGCGCGAAGAGCAGCGAAAATTTATACTTTTTGTTGCGATGAAAATAATTATTAATTGCGTTTTACTTTTAAGCTTTTATGCGAAATGAAATAAACGTAACCGTAAATTGTAATTACAGTTACATTTTGTGATTATATTTATTAGTGTAAAAGCGTTGCACACTTGACGTGCTATTCGTAATTATGGTGAGTTTGTGTTTCGCTTTGTTTTTACGCGATGCTTCGATTCATGCATTCGATCAGTTTGCAACGATTCGCGTGTATTCTAATGAATGTTGTTTTCAACAGTTTATACAAGTAAACTAGCAGTGAACTGCGCCCACAGAGAACAAATTAAGGCACACATTCGTGGCATAGCATTGAATGGCTGACGATTGCGTTGTTGGTTGCGAAAGAGCGCTCGTAAAATTGTGTCCATGGTTTGAGCTCGGCAATAAAGCCATCATTTTCAGTGCCCGTGCAATCTGTTCGACGAAATACTGTTTGCCGAGTTAAGGACGGCGATGTTAACGGGCAGCCATTAAAGACGAATTGTATGCTTCGAAAGCGGAATACAATTCACAAACAAATACAAATTTTATTGGTTTCAAAAGTAGCCTTTTTTGATAAAGCAGCGAACGTTGTTTTGTTGAGCGCGCAATGAATGCATGAATGTTTGCAATGTTCAATTGATTTTGAATGTTCGCAATTTTTTATGTGACTCGCAAAGAGAACGAAAAATGCGTATTTAATAAACACACTGTTTTAGTGTTTCTATTGAATAATGGCTGCAAAAAAGACACGTAAAAGTCGATTAATTCACGTCACGAATTCACGAATTGTTCACTTGATTATCTGAAGTGAACACAAACTGCGAAACACTGGTGACTGAACGCAGTGAACACAGCAACACATTTCAGGAGCAGAGCAGCTAATTTCACTTTTGCATCGCTTTCACAGTTTTCTTTTTAAATTAATGTTTAATAATAATAAAGAAGGCATTAATGAGTACTGAAAACGGCATCGCATTCGCTGTTCGCTATCAGAGCTGAACACTAATGGATCGCCGAGTAACAAATGAGTTAAATGTTGCATTTCGTGTAAAAGGCTATGAAAATGCATTTGATCTCAATTCGTAGCGAGAAAACAGTGAAAATTGTTTTTCGCAGTCAAGGCACGCATTACTCTCTAAAATTATATTTAATTTTTATTGGTATTTATTAAATTAATATGAGTCGTTAAAAGCCGGACTCTGCGGACGTTTTCTGCGTTCAAATGCGACGTAACAAACTGTTTCCAAAAGGGACGAATGCTTTTATAGTTGACTTGGTGCCGCAATTCAAAGTTTGCCGCTTTTTGCTACACTCATTGATCCGCTCACAGATATTCTCGTAGGAGTTATTCCGTCGAGATTAACGTGTTTGTGTGCGTACCTGCGAAACATACGCATTCATACACTCATTCACAGAGTCTACTCAATTCGTGCTCACTTGCAACGCATTATCGCCAACATTTTTTGTGTCTTCACGTATATATCACACGTCATCGCAGAATCGTAATTAACTGATTATAATAAAGCGAATCGAGCGACCGATCGTTGCTCTCTTTATTTTTATTACTCTTCGAATGCGTTTCGAGACACGTTGTGAACACTAATTCTACTACTTTACTACGATAACTGCGCGCGTGCTGCGCAAATGGACACAGACGGTTGAACTGTTCTGATTCCAGCGATGTACTCATTGGCAACGAGAATGAAGCGAAAGTGTGAATGCGAAGAGTGAAGCAAAGACAACACACAGCATGTGACACACTGAGAACATATGACACAAGAGTAAAGCAGCGTCGCAGTAATCTGCTTAATTCCCTGTAATGGTGTCTGACATACAGTCGAGTGTCAATCAAACACACTGCACTGCGAACGGTGGCAAGCAACTGCCGCCCGAACAATATTTGAGGACCACTAAAACCGTTGGTTTCTCTCGTTGAATCCACAAAACCGAAACTCGAAAAGAGATGATTCCGGGGCTGCAGTTCATTTTTTGCACACTTCATTTGTCGCGTTTGAAAATGATGAAAAGTGACGAACACTGCACTAGATTAGTGTTCGTCAATTCTCCAGCGAAATGCTTATTTTTTATTTATGAGTGTCGCGCTAATTAATGGCAGTGAATGTAACACGTATTTCGAATGTGTAATTGAAACGCGCACTGACAACGCATTTGGTTAAAGAGACGAATGCAAACGGTTGGCTTGACTGCCGTTTTAAACAGTGCTCTTGCGTTTGTTTGTTGTAAAAAAGGAGGAAAGATTCTGCTACTCTTTATTCACAAGTGATTCAGGCTACGGTTATATGTATACACACATCTCCTGGGAGTGCAACAGCATAGCAGAGATGCACACACATACACGCTGCACAGTACACTAGTTGTATATACGTAATGCGAGTGTACGCGTTATACAACTGCGTTCGCTGCTCGCAATGAATAAATAACGCATGAATTGCTGTATGCATAAATCATCTTTTTGAAACTGTGTGTAGAAATGGACACAAAATGTGTGCTCATCGATAACTGCGACTCGAAAATGTTACGTTTTCATGTTCAGCACAGTGTACTGTGTTTTTCAAATATTGAACAAAATGTGTTTTTCGAAGATCGATTTTTAATTAAACAGCTACGAACTGCGAGTTAAACAATTTACTAGATTAAAGGTGGATTAAAATATGCAAAATTACAGTGCGAATGCGATCGAAATGCCGTGAAAAGTAGTGATAATTTAATTTCGTATGCATTTCGAAAAACAAATGCTCTTCTTTTTATAAGCACAGTATAATTATAAGCTAAAATTACTTTTAAGTATCGCATTCAAGTACGTGACTGTACGTGACGCTGTTGCGAGCTGTGAGTACCTGTCTATGAATGCAAATGAAGCCACCCTTCGCTGTGTACGCGATCATTAAACAGATCGCAGGCAGTTGCATCTCAGATTCACTTTGAACGGCACATCTTCACTTCGCTAAAATTGTTGCGTTGCTGTTTTAATGTTAAGATGCGTCGAAGAGTGAAAAAGGCGAGTAATTACCATGTAATGAGATTAGGCAATGATTAGCACATCGGAACAGTGATGTAACGCATCGTCACCGGTGTTTGCATGGTGCAGTGTGCTGCGGACTGACCTCCACCCAAAACCACGAATGGGTGCGGTTACACATTGAAAATGTATATGATTGCCGTGTACTCAGTGTACCGCATTTTTCGTCTCTTCCAGAAACTGTTATTAAAATGAGCAGTGAATTGCGTTGTTTTATGAGTGTGTCATGTCGACGAGCAAATAAAATGTATATTAAAGAATTAGACAGTCTGAAGATTTGAAAGCATCTCTGAAATCGCTTGTTTATTTGTTTGACGAAAAGAAAGATGAAAAAACGTCTCATCTTTTCTTGTCAAACGTGTGCTTCGATTCATAGAGTTTCTTTGTGCAGTTAACCTGGAATAAAAGCGAACTCTTCTATCTTAACGCGAGTAGCTTCTTGTGTAGTATTGATTTTTCCGCTGGGAGTAAGCATTTTTACAACACTGCTCTCTGTGCGCTTATATCGACTGAAGCTCGTCTGTGTCTCTCTGTGTACCTGTGCTTCAAAAGAACATCGCTTTGCGTAAGCTTTGCAAACTGCTTTTCGCATATAACTTGTTTAATGTAAATTCGAAGCTAATTCCAACGAGTAACAGTTGTGGTCTGTACTTATCCGTTGGTCGTGCCGTTTGGCCGCATTCGTCGTAAATATGTAAACAGCAATTTGATTTCGCACAACGCAATTCATTGTTTAAATTCGTTTTTTTTTTGGCTTTTTCGTTAGATTCGAAAAGAAGTAAAAGCAAAAGAATGGAAGAATAGAGAGCAAAGAAGAAAGAAAGAAAGACTAATTTTGTGTCGTCTTTTTTAACAGTTAGCAACCGTTTGAAATAATGCTCGCTTTCGTTCTTTCGTTTTAATGCCGTTTCGTGCGTTCACAGTTTACACGAGTATTTGTTTCACTGCGCTTTGTTGCGCTGTTTTGCAGTCATCTTTTCTTGTTGAAACCGAGAATTAGCGAATTTCGCCATTCTTTTTCTTATCAATGCCTGCGCAACAATTCGTTTGAAAAAGACTCTCAATTTGTATTTCATTAAAAATGAACATTCATTAAACATACATTTCATGTGTATTGTCTGTTGTCCGCTTTTTCGTTGACCGATGAAAATTAATAGCTTTCTACGGATTACTAGTAAAGTGAATAACAGTTGATTAATGTCTGCAGATTTGAATGATCACTGTTTTTGTTTTAAAGCATGAAAAGCAAAGTTATATCAGTGAAATATAACTGTTAGTCGCAATTCTCAAAGGATGCGATCGTGGAGAAGAAGTGTGTGTACAAAAAATGATTGCTTGGCGTAAAATTGCCTTAAGACTTAACAATTTGACTCTTTTTTATGTTAAACCTTTTATAAGCGAAGATATAGTTCGTAGACATCGATGTAAGCGTTGTTTTGTGCCTCACTGTTTCCACTTTGTTTTTGTTCGCGTTTTACGCGACAAAACATAAGGTCGTAAAAAACGATATAAGCTGCGAATGAGAAGCAGAGGCTGCGACGAACGTTGTTTATTAGGGATCGAGTGGTGCTCTACAATCACGCTTCTCTTCACTGCCTCTTTTGGATACGTTTTCGCGTTGACTCGGCTCTTGGTCACAATTTATCTTCATTTCCTTCGGAAGCCATCACTTTTTTCTATGAAGACTATTACGTTGTTTATAGGTGTAAAAAAGAAGAGCAGTTTCGCAGTTGAAATGTAAAAAGGGACGCAAAAGAAAAGGCAATTTTGTTTATGTGTGAAAAGGAAGAGAAAACTGTTAGCGTTACAGTTAGCATTATAGCGATGGCGAAGTTGCTTCATTTCCCTTCTCTTCTCTGCAATCTGCTCTTCTCTTTGAAAAGGGCGTCAAATTGACGAGAAAATTGCTGTATCTCTGCGATCGTCGGAAATGAGCGCCTTCTTGTCTTTGTATGTGTTTATTGTATTGTGTGGCGTCTGAGCGTACCTTTGCATTCTCGGCGATTTTGCTGCAACATGCTCACTGCAGTCGTGCTGTTCGGTGTCTTTTCGGGGGCACACGAATGTGCTCACAGTTTGATTATTGCTAAGAATGAGCTGTGTAATTTGTATACTGCACTCGCAGTGCGGACCACGCTTTTCGAGCACTGCTCTGCAAAAGCAAACACAAGTTGTGACTGACTGTCAGCGAAGTATTGCTGTGTTGCAGTGTTGCTTGACTTGTATTGTGCAAAACGTGTGCATTGTGTTCACCGAGCCTTATCGAAGTAATGGTGTTTACTCGAAGCAAACTCGACCCTTATTTCAAACAGTCTACTTTTTTCTCGATTATAAATATATGAATAGCTTTGATGTGTGGAGAGCTGAGCGCATCCACAGCCATAAACACGACCCTATCTCGTAAATTGAAGACATGCGAGCATTGCGTGCGTTGTGTGCGACGAAAGAGTAGCTTCACTAAAATTAGATCAATATTTAAGGTAACAGTAATAACGATAATAACACGCGTCGAAAAGTTAGCCTTTAATCGAAGCAAACGAATCGGTTATCGAAGCTCGTTGTTTTCAATGTACCTTTGCAATCGAATCGCAGCCATGATTCACAACACTCACAATATTCGCATCATTCAGAAACTGACGAATTGGCTTCTTGCAGCAAATGGGTACTCGCGGCGAAAAGACCGCTTTACGGATGCAGTGAATGATAAAGCAGTCGCAAAGAGCAGTGAAGAGCAGAGGCTGATCACAACGTTGCATCGAGCTTTCGCTGATGCACTCGTATCCCTTGAGACGTGGGGTGAAATGCCATCTCGTATACGGGCTAATCAAAGCAGGCGACGTCGCCATTCGTCCGCAGCTTCTCATTGCTCTTCTTTCTCGACGTCTCCTTTGCGATGTAACACCGAGTAACAACCATTACACGTTCGATGCGATCAAACCCGAATTTGCATACTTTTCTATCGCATCGATTGCGTGCATTCAGTATCATTCGTTGCACCAGCACTGCAAACATTTGTCAAACGACTAATTTACAGACCGCCGATACTCAACTCTTTCGTGAATCAGTCTCAATTTTAAAGCGCGTGCAAAGTTATTGCAGCGATGAAGTGTTGTGTTTCAATTGATTGCGACCAGCAATATTTCACTGTGCAATTATTTGCGTTTCTCGTTTTGCATACTTTGCTGTATTGTTCAAGAACAGTGCGTTTCTGCAACTTTAATCCTTCCTTAATTAGGAACAAAGGATACACAAGAATATTTGCGAACGCATAATCTGAAGAATAGAGAAAGGAAGGCAGTCGAACATTCTTTCATATTTGTTAACAATGCACCACTCTTCATTAAATCGGTTAATAATATGCATTAAACTCTGTGAATACAAAATCACGTCAAATCTGCAAGTTTTGTGTAATTGTGTTCACGTTTCGTTTTCAGTAACAATAAAGCAACGAAATTAGAGACTCGCAAGCAAACGACAATGTTTTTTGCTCGTCACTCTCTGTTCATCGCTTGTTTTCACAAACTTTTTCTGCTCACAAATAGCAAATATGAGATTAAGAATGGGAGTGACGCTGCTTCAACGAGATTACGTTTCATTTCGCTTTTTCGGTGAACGTAAATGTTTTCGCGGAAAACCTTTACTGTGTTGTTATCAACGATGCAAACAGTTTACAAGTGTTGCCAATGTTTGATGCATTCGATTACAGCTGCTTTAAGCGTTCTCTGTTCGCAAATAATTCAGAAGTGATTTAAATGCGAAACAGTAAAGAGTTGTGCGATGCGATGTTTTATTTAAATCAATACTCACAACAAAAGTGTGCAATAGTATTGCTTGCGAAAGCATCGCTGCAATGATACACTAATATTTATGAATGACGATAACGTATGTGTTCTGAAAATTATTTTCATGAATGCTTTTTTTAACGTTAAATAGCTTGCAGCGAATTTTTTTTTCAACAAATCTGTAACTGACACTCAGATTAATATTTGAATTTCAAAGAAATTTAACTTTGAAAAAGTAAATTACTTTTATTGTTATTGTTCAGTTTAACATAAAAATTTGATTCGAATTATTTATTTTTTGCATCTGCTTAAAAACCTCTTCTTTCAAATGCCATCACTTAATGTTTGTTTGCCAATCGCTGTTCTCACAGAGCAAACAATATGTCTTCGATTTTATCGACAGTCTTATTTATTTTTAGTAAAACAATGCGTCGAGCAGTTTACAGCTTGGCGAGCAGCGATGTGAAGCATCTTCTTGCTGTTCACTTGCAGTTCGCTGTGAAATGTGTTCGCAATTGAAAACGAAACAAGCGATACTCAAAATGCATTCGCCATTCGCATTTTCGGCGAATGAAGAGTTTTTGAAACGAATGAATGGCAATAAAACAGTGAGCACTGAACACACTCGCACACACACACTACTCTCTGCTTTTTTTGTTGCTTGTTACTGCTGAAACGTTATATTGCGTCGTTTAAAATTGGAGACACGAATATAGCGATTATTGTAGCGCTATTCGATGCTCCTCTTTTGTTCGCCTTTCTCAACATTTATTACGCGAAATGAGAAATATGAGTAAGAAATTTGTATATTAAGCGTACAATTCAAAAAATGGCTCAAATTTGGCGGATAACAGCGACAAAGGATTAGTGAACTTGAATTGAGGCATATGTGACATGGCTATAATCTGGCTGTAAATCCCTCTCTGATAAATGGACTGAAATGGAGCAACTTTTTGCTCGTTCTCTCGGTGTGCGTAATTGAAAACTGCATATTTGATAGATTGAGTTGAATTTGAGAAAACAGTGGTCGCTGACAGAGAACACGCAATTGAATCGAGATGGAGTCGAATTTGATGCACATTTTTCGGAGAGACAAATGAAATAAAGCACATTAAGAGAAGTTTCGGTGAACAGTTTTTCGTTACTCGCAACAGCAGTGTTGAAGCACGACCAGAGACATAGGCGAAGATAATAATTGTGCACTGAAAGTGTCTTGCATTGCGAGCTTACATAGGATTTACGACAGGATTCATTCGTAAAGCAGTGTAAAAATACGTGATTCTGCAGTGAATCCTGTTTCGACGCGAAAACATTTTTTCTATAAAAATCCATATCGAACAGAATCGAATGGCACAGCATCATCTCTCCGATCTCGGCTACTTTCACATGAATCACAAAATTAAGAAATAATAATAATCAAATACTGTGTTGCTGTGTTTTCCGGAGCGTGTAGACTGTACACTGCATTCTGGAATCGCTTTAATTATTCGTCGAACTGTTAAATATTTGAAGAAATGTTAGTCGAAACGGGGAGTTGTGATGCGAACGATTCCGTTGAATTCCCATTGGAATGTGTATGTATGCGATGTATGGATGCAACATCTTCGGTAACAAGATAAACTGAGCGCCAATTTTATCGCTATCATTAGCAGCTTTAATATGATTAAACAAGGAAACATGCTTTCATCGTTGGCAGCGATCGCTTGAAAGATGTGAATTGCATAATCACTGAAAGAATATCGTTTTCAAGTTGTGACTCAATTGAAGAACAGAGCAATAATTTGACGATTACGTTGTGTAAGCATGAGAACGCGTTGTAGTGAAACGTTGTGTGCTGTGCACACATTGCTTTCAATAAGCTTTTTTGTATGTAACGATGCGTTTGGGTACAATTAACCTGCGATTGTTGCCGTTTTCTACAACTGCGGTTTAAGAAGTCGACTAATAACTCCTTCGAGTAAACGCGGCCTTTTAAACGAGTCACTGCCTCAGTTTCATTTTTCATATTCAATTGAATAGTTAATAAACAGGACGTGTTTCGTCTGCGTTTTATCTGCTTTGTGTTCACAAAGTTGCCAGTGTTTGGCACACGATTTAAGGAAGCCAAGTGGGAGCTATTACAAGTGTGTTGCACAGTCTGCAGTCACACAATGTACGCATTGCTCGCCACATAAAGCTTTGCCTGTCGGTGTTCATCGCGCAAAAAAACGTATAACACGAGTGTTGCCTGTTAAGAATCCCTGCGAGAGTTGGTGTTAAAAACAGATTTGCGAGGATTTACCTGTGAGCAGACAGCGATGCCTCTCGTTTACACGCTTCTGTTGTCTTGGGACGCGAACAGTGATCCATTGGGATGCTTCTTACGTGTGACCCGATCGCTGCCACCGAAACATGACTCCAGGGACTCTGAGATCGCATTCGAACTTACATTAAATTACTACTGCCGTTCAACGAATACACCTTTCACTGCCCATTCAATTTACAACTAATTTTTAACTCACAAACTAACCTTGCTTTCTTTTTATTCGCAGATATTTTCTCAAGTTTTTCCTGAAATGCAACCAAAATTGTCTAAAAAACGCTGGAAACCCGAGGGACATGAGAAGATTTCAGGTATATTTCTTTCTTGTATTGCTTTACTATTACGCACTTTATTTTTATTTTAAACGTTACACGAGAAGTGCACTGAAAAAGTCGATTCGGCAGCGAGCGGTCATTATTTGCTCTGTCAACTCGTCAAAATAATTTTAAAACAATGTGCACTTGGAAATATATTTTATTTTATTCGAATGCTTATCTCTGCAATAACACGAATGTGTGTTTCTTTCGCAGGTTGTGATATCGACACAAGTAACCGTTGACGGACCTTTGTTGGCGGCGTCCGATAATATGTTCGTTCACAACAACTCGAAACACGGGAGGAGAGCGAAGCGATTAGATGCCAACGACAGTAAGTATTGTTGCAAAGACAGCCGTTGACCTTTATTCGCGCATTGATGTGTTTGGTCAGCGAATTGCTGCAGAAAAGCAGTGATGCGAGTACTGCATGTTATATAGCGTCTCAGCATCTCTGCGCTGCAGTTGTGTGTTGCTTCGAAGAGATGCGACACACTTTGAATGCATTGCAAGCATCGAAAGGCTCGCAGGCATCGATGCAACGAATGCAAGCGACGGAAGAGTCGTGCTGGTCTCTGGAGACCAGCGGACAATCGAATACAAGCGCTGCTCCGGGAACGATAACGTGCCGCAGCTCGACTAGCGCTGCACACGCACATCAGACGAATGCATGTTTTCGTTTGCCACTGTACTTCAATCGAAAAGAAAGTTTTTCTGCACTTAAAAGCGTATTGAAATTCGAATATAAAACGAAGTTTTGGAGTGATCGAGAAACGAGTGACAAGAAAGTCATACACTTTCCAAAATAATAATACGGAGATTGCATCTATTTTCTCGATTGCACGGATGCAACTCAAACACGATGCTTTTCGATGCACATCTTCTCTCTTATTTGCGAAGTGTACATAAAATGTGTAATCAAAACGATTGTTTTCGATGTCTGTGGAGTGCTGTAATTCCCGTGAGTTTACATTTCGTTTAGTCTTAACGGCAATCAAAAGTGACCGAAAGCAGCAGCGAATCATTTCGAGCGCACTAAATTCGACGTTTTCGTATCCGCTCTATTTTTTGTGAATTGCAACGAATCGATGTTTTAAGAGCGTCACATGCAATTCACTCTCGTCTCTCCGCGAAAATGAAGCATCGAAATAAATTTACGCGTCGCACTCAATTCGAAATCGGAGACGAATTTGTGTTTTCTGTGTATTCGAGTCCAGTCTCACGTAAAGTGAGAGTCTGCATCCATTCTCAACTGACTGATGTCGCAGTTCCCTTTACAGCGACTCCTTGTATAAAGTCAATTAGTCCAAGCGAAGGATGGACCACCGGCGGTTCGACGGTAGTCATTATCGGCGATAACTTTTGCGACGGTCTGCAGGTCGTATTCGGAACGATGATCGTTTGGAGTGAGGTTTGTCTCCGCACACATTGCACTCATTTATTTGTAATACAATCTTTGCGTTGGCAGCTGATCACGTCTCATGCAATTAAAGTACAAGTACCTCCCCGACACATGCCCGGCGTCGTTGAAGTAACACTGACTTACAAAGCGAAACAGTTCTGTAAAGGGGCGCCCGGAAGATTTGTTTATGTCTGTAAGTATTTGCCGTTTCTTAGCATTTACTGCGCTGATCGCGTCAACTTTACACGCTTTAAATGCGATACCGGCAACTAAATGAATGCGTAACGATTACATTGCCTTGCAGCACTGAACGAACCAACCATAGACCAGGGATTCCAAAGATTAGCAAAACTAATACCGCGACACCCTGGAGACCCCGAAAAGTTGCCTAAGGTTTGTTCGCTTGCATTTGAATTTCAGTCTCAATGCTAACACTGTTACTTTTAGGAAATTATATTAAAAAGAGCGGCTGATTTGGCCGAAGCTTTGTACAGTATGCCACGCAATACGCCGCAATTGACCGGTTTGCCGACCCCGCGATCACCGGCCTCCGCGTTGAATAACGCTGCCGCAGCCGCTGCCATGTCTGTTGGGTTTAATGCTGCTTACGCAGCCAGTGCAGGTGAGACCAGTTGCATTGTCACTGATTATTAATGAACAGTGTTTGTCGTTTGTAGTAGAGTACAATAGATCGCAATCGAATAGTGTTTCTCCGAGTCGCAGCTATGGTTCTAATACATCGACGCCTCACAGTAACAGTGGAGGTGGTTCGTATGGTAATAATGGTTCTAATTCTGCAATGAATGGTGGTTATGGAAGTCCTGGTACTAATATGACTACTCCTGTTCCTGGTTCTCCTGGACTGTTTAATGGCAAGTGTGTTTGAGTGAAATACATGAAAGTTAACACTAAATTTAACATCAGGCATGGGTAGCATAGTGTCTGCATCGCCATTTGCCGCAATGAATCCGTTCGCGTTGCCGACGTGTAACGGACAATCGTATGGATCTCATATTGTGACCTCATCGAAATAATCATTATCATTTCGTGTATAAATATGTAAAATATTTGTGTACACTTTTTAAATTCGCCGAAAGTTTTAAGTGATGAAGCAACGCATGCATTCGAAGACATTGTTTTGAATGAAATTCGAGTCATGACAGAATTCTAATCGATTCTAGCTACGTTTTTATGACATAAATTCTTGTACTGTTTTCTTTCTCCAACTTAAAAGGTGCTCGAAAACAAACAACAAACGAAACGCTAACAAGAAACATAGAAAATACAAATCTACTTACGTACAGTTTGATTCGATATAAAATGGACACTTGTTTTAAATATAAAATTTCATTTCATGTTTTCTTCGAATCATTATTCGCAAAGATACAAATACTCAGTGTCCAACATTTCGATTTTATCTATTTTTGGGTCTCTTTTATTCATTGTTAAAAATATAATAAAAATAAACGAAAAGTAATCCAACGAAAGCCAAACATCTCAGAGACAATTAAGCGAGAAATTATTTTGTAAATATTTAAGAAAGCAGATGATTGTAGTTTTAAAGAACGACGCTTCATTAATAATTGATGAAAAATGAGTTTTAAAGTAAATGAATTTTCGCGAAACGAGAAGAAATTGAGACGAAAACAAAACTGACAACGAATTCGATGAAAAGTTCGCTTCTCTTTGAATTCATTTCTCACTTTTGCAGCTGTCAAATATTTCACTGTTTGTAATTGAATCGTTCATATTTTCTGCTGCCATCATTTTTCGTCAACATTTCAATACGGATGCAAAACATTGCTGCACACATTGACGACTGATGTATGCATCAATATTTTGTTTACAACATTCTATGAAATTATTACTGTTTTTGATATTCTTTGTTTTGCCAAATGACATTAATATGAATTAAAAGAGAATATGGACATTTTTAATCGAATAGAAATGAGCACGTCAAGAAAATAGTGAATTTCATTTTCTTTCTGTGTAGTTATAGTTTATCGGATCTCATTTAACTTTTGCTGAGTTTTCGTGTTTTGAAATTTTCATTCTTTGAATGCTTTTAAAAAATAATGATTTCTTGTTTTTTGATTTTTGTTTGTTATCGTTTCATTGTGTGCAATAATAAAAAGGATTCTTCAATTTTTGAAACCTGAAAACTAAGAACGATGATAAGAGAGTGAAAAGTGTGTGTGTGTATAGTGTATACAGTGGTTAAAATATGGATGAAAATAATAATGAAGTCGAACTCGATTTTTCAGAGAATTGTGTCTTCGAATGAAAGTAAAGTTCTTTTTAAAGAGTAGATTAATTTCGAATCTATAGCATAATGCTTTTGTATACGTGCTTTGATTTTGATGTAATATTTTATTTTTTCGGTCTTTTGAAAACTTTGTTTTATAGGCTGTTTTAACGAGATTTGCTTTTCTCGGAAAACAATTGTTACGCTATTTTATAGCCCTGCATTCGAGTACTTGTGCCACTGTTCACTGTTTGCAGTATTCGATCGCATTCGGCAAATATTAGCAAATATCGGACGAATATTGCACAACCGTGAAATACGCGACCAAACATTGAATTAGAAGTGAGTGAACGAGATGTAGTATAACAGTGGGCACAAAAGTGGGAAATATTTTTCGTGTGGCTTATTATTTTGCACAAAAGCATTGCGATAAAAATAATAGATTACTTATATTACGCTATTATACTGTGTATATATGTATAAAACGCGCGTGTTTAGAGTACACGTATCGTTTACAGAGCACTGGTGACCAGCTGTTCCGCTTGCGTTCGAGTGCCACTTCATTCATTGTCATTCGAGTCGAGATTTGCAACTCTATTGTAACATTCGCTTTGTTTGCACGCTTTTTTCAATAATTTTAGCGTTCATTAAAAATTGTACAAATATTGAAAAATTGCTGCTTGTTTGCATACAATTTGTCGTCGGAATACAATTTGCGCGATAATTTTGTTGCAAATTTGCAAGCAGTTGAAATTGAACACCTCGCTAATCGCTGAACTCGTTGCAATTATTGTAAAATAAAGTTGCAAAAGGTAAGTTCTTTAAATGAAATTCTTATTCACAATTCACTCGTTAAAATAAATTTGAAAATTTGCGAACATGAAAAAGTCGTGAAGATTAATAATAAAAAACATACGAATAATGAATGAAGAGAGAGAAGAGAGCAAAAACTGCTATAAAATGTAATTGTGAATAAAACACTGAACAATGCAAACGTCGTAATTCGTAGAAAAATGATTCTCTAATAAAAGATGCGAGAAAATAAAAATGTAATGTCACTGCTAATGATGTATAAACGCACGAATGTTCGTCGAAAAGTTGCAATTATTGAAATTACATTTTCTTGTTTCATAATTAAATTTTGATTGATTTCACTGCAAAATATCATTTTGAAGGTAAATAAGCGATACATTTTTTGTGCAATGTCTGCGTTCGCAATTTTGCTTCATTCGAAGAACTCATCAAACGAACGCTTCGAAAACCATTTTAAATGTAATTGAAATGCAATGTTTTTTTTGCAAAATAGACTTTCTGAACGACACGATACGAATGGTATAAATTGAACACAGAGAATGTCTGTGTGAATACATCGCATTCGCAATTTGCATACATTTCAATGCTTTGCAACTCAACTGTTTCACTGTTCTCTGTGAAAAATGATAAATTGAGACAAAACACTGACTACATTTGAATTCAACGTTTGAAAATTACACAACAGTTTCACTGAAATATTAAAAACACGTTTTCCATGTGCATATTTTCGTCCTTATAAATGTATTTAATAACGCGATTGTTTCTCTTTAATTTGACTTATTTATTTAACATTTAAATCCCACAATTAATTTTCATTGCTTTCATTTCATTCCACCTTTTAATACTAGAAACATTTGTTCTTTTATATGAACTAGTGTCCTCACGTGAATCTAACACTCAAGTCTACATTATTTATAAAAAGGAAGTCGCATACAACTTTTGTTTAGAACTTCAACTGTCAAATTCGATTTAATGGAAACTATTCAAAATAAACAGTTTCAGTGAAAATATTATATTCATTGATATGGTCTTATAATTGAGGCGACATTCTCGCACATATTACGCTGTGTACATGACATGACAAAAAAATTTCAAATTGAATCTCAATGATGATTTTTGCC
>NCKV01000299.1:0-20196 GCA_003675905.2 Leptotrombidium deliense
GTCTGGATTGGCAATTATCACTTTGACTCCTGGCAGAAGTTTTCCAGATTCCATCAGACACAAACTGTGAGGTGCTCCTCGTTCCACGAGAGTAACACGATCGTTTCGAAGGGCTCGCATATCAACGAATACAGTCGTCGGATCAGGGCTGGACGCACCTTGCAAACACATTCCCACGTTGACGCGACACCCGAAACTTGTGCTCACTGCGCGTGGAGAAAGTCCTAAACTCGAAAACAGCTTTGAGAAGGAAGTTGTCAGCGCAACTCTCGGTCTTTCCTCTGCGATGACCACACACGTCCTTACACAACTTAAATTCACTCCGCGTTGCTAATAGCAAATAAATTATTGAAATGTTAGACGAGAAAGCACTTACTTTAAGCTGATTAACTGTGGTTCCTAAGCCTTTAGTACACAATTCCATAACTCCGTATGAACAGAATGTATCGCGAACTTTGTACTGACTAATGGCAGTTAACCACAGAGACGGATTACATTCGACTTCCGATGGTGGAATGAGAATTGAATGATGACCAGAATAGACACTATTTAAACACCACAGAACAAAGCCTAGCCCACAATAAGGGTCCAAGCATAATGCGACGTGTCGAGAAGGATATAGTTCACATGCTAATTTCATACTTCGACAAAGTGATGTGGCCGATGCGTGAGACATTTTTATGCCTGCCAACATGCCTGTTGTGCTTACACTGAAATCCAAATAGGCGATCATTTCTGAAGTGGGAGCGCGATAAATGCTAGTCAGCTTCTTCTTTGGCAGATCGTCGATATCTAAAATTTGTGGCCACGATTTTATATCAACGACATTACCGGCTTCTTTTGATTTGAGCAATTTTATGACTGGATTAGTAGATAAAACAATTACAGATTTCGAAACATCCACAATCATTCGTACAGTAGGAAGAGTTGTTTGCAAATTCTGTGGATGTGGTGGTCTAATAGTCACAGGTACAACACCAATGTACAAACAGCCATAGAAAGCACAAATTAAATCAATTCCTGGAGGGTATATAAGCGCAACATGATCGCCAGTATTCAATTTTCCTCTCTCCAACAGCAAACACGCTACTCTTTCTGCTCTTTTGTGCAATTGCAAGCAGTTATAAGTGGCAGCCTCCGCTCCTTTACTATTAAGTAGTGTGTACAAATTGTGATCGGGAGTCGATGTTGCTCTCCACTTCAAAATTTCTGAAATGTACTGATATTTCCTAACAGTGTCATTTTCATGTTCATCCAGCGGCCCGATTTCTCTACCCTTTGCAATAGCAAGTCTATTTCCTTGTACTATGTTTCCAACCATCACAGACGCAGGTCCTATTTCTTGATGCATTTCTCTTGGCTTCGGCAGATTTGTTACACATGTATGTGGACACATCAACACGTTTGCGGGATGGAGTGTGCCTTCGAGAAAACGTCGTTTTACTTCAGGGAGGTGAATGCCACCCAAAGGAGTTTTTGGAAGATAATTTGGAGGCACCAAACATAAACAGTACACTCCAACCTGATGTATGCTATCCACAGCCTGTAACACTCTACTCATCCACTGAAAACTTTCTTCTTCTGTACACTCGGGTCTTTGTTCCGCAATCACACAAATTCGTTCGTCTCGTAAAATTCTAATTGAAAAGACACCTATTCTTCCTCTATAAACAAACTTCATTGGTTCTACGGCTAAAACAGTGGCAATGATATCATCGGTGTTGTGTTTCCTTCCAGACACTTGCATTAACCCATCTCTCGTTCCACAAACGAACAGAAGCGCTCCAGGACCCATAAATCCCAGAAGTCCCGTTCTAACAAATGCTTGATCGCTGCCAAGCCTTCCATCGCTGTGCAACGGTTGCATTCGGAATATACTGTTTGTCAGTCCCTGTAATCCCCAGTAACAAGAACCAGCCGCTGATGTACTCAAACAAATCTCTCCAACTTCGTCAGTTTTACACAAATAAGGAACACCATTTATCTTTACAACAGCTGCCGACGCTGTGAAAGACGAATGATAATGCAATCGATTTTCGTTTCAGACGGGTTTACCTCCTGGAAGAATATGGCCACAGTCCTGCAAAGTTAAAGAAGTCAAACTGTTTTCTTGATCCACTCTGATAACTCCATAACTCAGCGCAGACATAGAAAGCACACCTCTGCCGGTTGCACCCATTCCAGTTCGACCAGGCCTGATCATAAAGAGAGTGTAAATTGGAAAAAGATAAAAAGAATACCTTCTAAGAGCTACTGTCATGGCCTCAGGGGAAACCGCACAAGGACACACTGCATCTGATCGCAATCCTCTGCTGTGGAAAACATTCATGAACTGATCACAAGATGAAAGAGACCATGGATTCGATCCATCCGCAACCAATAACATTCTTAATGAACTTAAATTTACATCTTTGTGATCTCTGGTGGCCAAGAGCCCCCAATGAAGATCACGCGATTTACAAATGGCAACTGTCGCTTTAAACTTCGTAATCATCAACATCCACGACGAAGGATTTATCTTCATCAACGCGTACGGAATAAAAATAACATGAATACCGTTGAGGATACTAGTGAGCACCGCGTGCCACAGTCCAACTTCGCGTTTGAAATCTAAAACACAAACCATTACGTCTCCTTCTGTGTAATTGCAAGCTCCAGTTAAAGCTCGTGAATGAGAAAGCATTGCATTGCGCGACACTGAAACACCTTTCATAGAACCATCCCTATCTAAAGTATATTCGATGTAAGCTGGAGCTTCATCCGTCACTCTTGGCGCTGGCTGCCAGTCTTTGGGTGCCTTTCCCCAATTTTCCGTAATCAGCCAGTTTAACTTTGGCCATCCTTTAAACGTGTGGATTTCGCCTGTAGTAGTTTTTGGTAATCCTTTGTGACAAACTTCAGATGTTAGTGCATAAGAAACATTACAACTGCCCAAGAGAAAACCAATCTGCTGCGAGCCTGCATCTCTTCTTGTCATTGGAACTTCGATTGGAACAGGCACTACACCGGCAATCAAACAGCCGTAGAATGAACAAATAAATCCCATTGGGTCGTTGTTTGGATAAACTAAAGCCACTCGGTCTCCTGTTTTAATGCAAACTTCCCCTGCGACACCCTTCTGACCGATTTTGTTTAATAAATTATATGCGATCTTTCGACTTCGGCTCAGCAATTTTCCATACGTTAAAGGCAACGATATTTTTGCAGTTGTATCCAAAACAGTGACTGCAGGAGCCTTAAACGTGGCTGATCCATATCGTTGTAACGCTGCTTCTAAACTACTTGGAAGTCCTTGTGGTATTACCAACTGTTCTCCTGTCACCGGAACCATTGTACTACCCTCCGGTCTTGGAGCACTTGGATCCAATTGATTTGCTGCGATTTCGAAATCCGTTTCGTCATCGATGTAAAATTCGTGCAGCGGTCGCTTCTTCGGCCGCTTCAATGTGTTGAGCAACTGCTGAATTTTGGCAGACACTTTCCACTTTCCTGTTCCAGTACCAGTGCTGTATGTGTCCATACTTTGAGATGAGACCCTACTTCCCGAAGGTGAATTCGGTTGTCCGTAAACGGGGTCATATTCCCCGATCACATCGCTTTGCGGCGATATTCGTTGTTGCGTTGGAGTGTTGCTTTGCGTCACATCGGGCTGTGCGGAGTAAGTCGTCGACGGAGTCAGGTTTTGCATTACGTCAGCCAACTGTTTAATATTACTACTTTCGGAACGAGAACTGATTCTTTGTGGCTTTTCCGGCGGTCGTTCATTACTGCTACTGTCCCCAACACTACTTCCACCGCTGCTGTTACCGTGTCTGTTGTTCACTAAATGATTAGGCTTCAACATTTGCGACGGTTGTTGCTGATGATATTGTGACTGGTGCGGAGGAGCAGGCGGAGGTCTTTCTTCGCTGTTGCTTACTTTTGATTTGTCTTTCATTTGTTGTTGTCTACTCTGATAACGATGTATTCCACTACTCTGCTCCTTTAACTCCTTCGCTCTTTGTTGATCTCTGTATTCACGATACTCATGAACACCCACAATACGAGGTAACTGATGAGACTGATGTTGAGACGGAGGAGGAATCAGTGGTTCGTGTGCTGGTGACGATGTCGTCGATGTGTCCGTTGAAGAATGAAGTGAGTGTCCAGCGGATAACACACGTGGCACTATCGGTTCCTGATCAGGAGTCGAACTACTTTCGTTTACTATAGAGTCTTCATCGGAAGATGAGTCACTCATTTCGCGATGTCTCTCACGCGACGGAGAAGTGGCCATCACAGAAGTTCGTTTTGATGGCATCGGCAATGAAGGCTTCGGTCTATTTTGCATTGCAGCCAACGCTTGCTGAACGGCCTCTTGTCGAACCTCTGTAATCAATGTCGCGCTGTTATTTAAGTTTTCACATTTGAATTCAAAAACAATTATCGCAAGAATTATGCTGTGAATCATCTGCCTTTCAAGATTCCGATTAGGTCGCACGCAACATGTCGTCGTAAGAAGCATATTCGGACAAATTCTCCGCAACATCAATTTGCCGCAGATGTGAAGTATTTTTACGGAGTGCGATATTTTTAAATGCGAAGTTTCTGTGTTGTTTCTTCATGTTGCAGAATTATCCTGCGGCACAATGACGCGCAACGCCTTTCACTGAAATGCATATTAATTATTGCAATTCTCAAAATGACCTCAAAACTGATTTTATTCTTAGTGATTAATTATTCTCAGTTACATTTTGGATTAAATATTGATGTACTAAAGCGAATATTCAGCGAAACAAATGTCTGCTATCTGTCTTTTGCTTTGCTTTTATACAATGCCAAACAATAACCAAACCAAACATAACGATACATTTCGCGTAAATATGAATTATAGAACACACAATTTGACGTTGTACATCACTGTGAGAATAATTCATCTCTTGTTACCCATTTCTTCGCTTCAATTCAGTTTCAAAAGTTGGAAACGTGTGTTTAATTTAAATAACGAAATGAAAACAATACTGCACTTATGTTCAAAGCACTCTTGTTTCAGGGTGCAATAATGAGAGATGAAATCATTTCTTGATTTAAACTGAAAACTGAAGTAAACGTTTCTGAGAAAGCAATGAATAAGAACGCTGCAGCAATGAAAGACAATCTTTGTGGACAAACAGAGATAACTTTTCGAGCGACTGTTTTTGCAATGAAAGAAAGCATTTCATCGCTTCACACAGACTCACCGAAACTTGCAATCATTTTCTTGGTTCCAAATACTCCAAACAATTCACAAATGGATTGCTCAAAAGTTTTCCAAAAGATTGTGTGCCACAAACAACTAATCAATCAAACGTTCAATAAAGTAAAGTTGCGTTTTTGCTTGAATTTGTTTCATCGATCTTTCATTTGAAATATATTAGCATTCATTCAATGCTCAAAAATTACAAAAAAAGCTTGAAAACATAAACTAAATATTAAAACGCAAAAAAGTACATAACACAAACATTTGACAAACGACGAGAATAAAATTCGAGTGCGTTTACCCCTCGATTTCATTCAAAGGCCGTTCGTTCGCAAAGACCTAATCGCACACTTTTTCGCGATCAACGTTCAGGACGAAAAAGGAAGCGGAAAACACTATCAATTTATCAACAATTACAGTTCACTCGTTTACTCAAGAAAGTGATTCGTGGTTTCCGATGTTGCGACGCACTATTTTTAGTATTCACAGCATATTTGCACTTTGCGACACAATTGCGACGATTAACTAACAATTACGCTGAAAAGGCAACACATACCGGAGTGATATCTGCTCTCGTGTCTCGTCAGTCTTCTGTGAACCCGTCTCTTTGCACGCGTCGAAGGACTAGCAGCACCTGCAACAAATATTTTCATTATTCAATCATTGATCTTTGATGGAAACGAGTTGTGATCTCAAATCTCAGCTAGTCGTCGAGCACCCAGCCAAACATCGAAACCGCAAAGTAATCACCTGATGATTGAGAAGAAATGAACGGGGCCAAAAGACGCGATTTCTTTTTCTCGTAGCCTTTTTGAGTGATGTCCCCTAAAATAAAATTCAAAATGAAAACATTCCAAATATTTGGTTCGCAGAGGAAATCAGCAAAAAGACCACCGCGACTGCAGCTGTTATAATAAACTACGAACGTTTCCCAGATTTTCACCCTTCAATTGTATGAAATGCAGAAATGCTGTTCGAATTGTGCGATAACTGAGAAATGCACTTCGAAACTGGTTAAACAATCGATTTATAAATGCAAAATATACAGTGAACATATACATTTCACAACCTTTCTTCCTTCTGAATTTGAAACGAATAACAAACTAATGTTGTGCCGTTCCGTACTATGTTTGTCACAGAGAACCGGAATTTAAAAACAAAACATTGCAATTCAGAGCATCGAAATTAATGAGAACAGATTGTAAATCATTGGTAAAACTACCAAATGCAAAACACTGCGATAATCGACTTTCCATTTATACATTTGTACTCAAAGATTATGCACGAAAAGATACATTGAAACTAATCGCAAGAATAGCTGAATGCCAAAATTTAACACATTATTTGGTTTGTCTTCAATGAAGCAAATCTGGAAAAAATTGCATATTCACAGTTCACGTAGAACATAATTAGACACCTTTTCACGTTCGTTTGCAAATAAGTGCAGTTCAACAATAGTTGTTCACTTGCATTGAAGAAAAGCAATAACATTGAATTGAATGTGAATTGAAGCGAACACGCGATTCGCTGCAAATAAACACATCGCACGATTACAACGAACCTGTGATGTCGACATCGCTGTCAGAAGAAGAGCAGCGATCAGCAAAGTATCGAGGAGACCGTTGCGTATTTGCAGAACATTGCATTTGTTTGTGCTCAGCATTGTTGGTGATTCCGTTTGTAAAAGAATGAAGCTGACCGTAGTCGTCATCTGTAGTTGTACTGTTCACAAGTGCAGTCCACAATTCGGGCGGCAGTTGAGCCCAGATGGGATGCACATGTTTACGACGAGAGTCACTTCTGTACATCGAAGGACTCGCGGCCGGATTAAGTGACGAACAACACTTTTTATTCAACGCCTCGGAATTATCGTTTGTGTGGCACACATATTTACACGAGTTTCGACACGAACAACACGAGTCACTGGATTCATTTTCACTGAAGCAACGTCCAAATTCGGGACAAGTTTCGGAATCAGATGAAGAAGTGCAACTTGAAAATGACGAGCAACTGTCGCTACAGCTGCTGCTCCAACCGCATTCGTAATGACAATTGTAATTAAAATCGGCCAGTGAAGCACTGACTTGTATCTCGCTCACAGTATCGCTGATTTGCACTCGCTTCTGTTTCCCTTTGCGAAGGCGTTGCGTTTCTTCATTTTTCGTGTTTGCATTCCCATTTTCCTGTGCACTTTCTTCTGTAACCGCACATTCTTTGTGTACAGCACTCGAGCGCGGACGCTTCGATAAAACAGATTTCAACTGCAGTTCGCGTGTGACACTCGCCACTGGACTCATGTTTGATAACTGCACCATTGAGATTCGAGAGGCTGGCAGTGCAGGCAAATCACGCCGCTTTGGACCCCCAATTTCCAGACTGTTCGCTGTTTGTTGCCGTCTTTGCAGTCTGACACTCGGAACCAAACAATCGTAATCATTACCGTTCATTGGTGTGGCAGCGGACGTTTGTCTACGTCTGCTATTCATCGTAATCACACTGACGTTTGCTTCCAATACTTCTTCAAATTAGTAATGAGCAAAAAACGTTTCACGAGCAAATTTAATCAGCTTTTATGATTGCAGACAAATACTACAAAAAGTGGAGATAGCAATTACGGCAGTGTGATCAACGAGTGAAATATGTTGATTTCGGAAATGAGAGGCTCGACCACAATTTGTTGAAACAAAACACAGCCAACGTTACGCCACACAACATACGTCTGGATAAAGTTGTTAAATAAACAGTTTTCACTGTCGGCAATCACTAGCGTAAACTGTACACGGCACAATCTTAACTCAACAAGAGTGCACAATTTGAAAGTTTTTCACATTTTCATTGTTTGTCGAGTTTAAATACACAAAAAAGCATATCGTTTTGACTTTATCGCCAATGGCAGTAAATCTCGGGTAAAGCGACGACTTCCAGTCTTCTTTCATTAACTCGCAACAGAACCTCAACAATCATTCAACGTTCGGCGATAAACATTTTCAATGTTCGCTGGTATCGAAATTCAATAGAGAAAGATTCTGCGAGTTGCTACTCGCGAGTTCACCGTTTGCAAGTCGCACAGTTTCGCCGCAGTCACACGAGTTCGAGACACACATTCACTGTTCACTGTACTCACAATATACTGTATATGTACATTGTACAACGAGTCGATTGATTAGAATACGCAATAAGGCAAAAACAAAGAATCAGGTTGCATCTGCACGGCCAGCAGTGATGCGACTCCAATTGATCACTGCTTTTGCATCGTTCCGAAAACCGTTCTCCTCAATTCTCCTCGACAAACAGTGATTCGTTCGTTCACTGAACTGCTCGTCGATAGTTAATCACAGGAAACTCGTATTTATGACTTTTAATTAACGCGTTCGGAGACATTTAAAATATCAATATTCGAATTCCAGTTCTTTGGGAAAATTGCGAAACATGCAGAAACGCTGATACCAAAGAAACTTAAGAAATCTCATAGATATTCGGCCGACATCACGTCGAAACGTAAATCATTGCGTTCACGTCCACTGTGTGCAAGCAATTAATTAGCGAAGTGTGACTGCTTCGCGTACAGTTCATCGCACCTTTCAATGAAAGGTTGTCAAATAGAGTGACAGTATAAATCGTGTATTTCTCGCCTTTTTCCCGAATTGGGTTATCGAATACACCTGATTCCAGTTTAATTTGGATTAACAGTAAACGAACACATCACTGTTTCACCGAAAGTACCAACGGCTAATTTTGCAGAAATGTGACCTTTAGGGCCTTTTTCACAGAACGAACACAGTTTCAAAGAAGAGAACAACAGAGGCACAGCAACAGCAACACATTGTTAAAGTTTAAGCGAAGCAATTTACTTGGAATTGAACTTGAAAATTAACAGAGTTTTTGAATGCAAAGCGACGAAAACTGAAAGGAAACGGTGAAGAAAATGAAAAGCAATGAGGTAACGACCGTCAGTCGCGACTCCCACCCAAAACGCGGTCCCAAAATAATAAGCGGACCGTTTCATCCATAACTGGGATAAAAGCTAACAACACTTTGGCATTCAAATACTGCACTCAAAATCTTCTTTGCGTTCCTTCGTTGAACACCGTATTCTCTGAATGCTTAATGTGTGCTCCCGTTTAGAACCGCAGTTTTGCTTCAAAACGTCAGTCCTTTTAAAAAGAAACTTTTCGACAGGGAATTACCCTTCAATAAAAGCGCAATCAACAAGAGCACACGTATCATTTTCAGGCAACTTTACTCAATGAATACCTTTTCGATTAGAAATACATTTTCGAGAAAATATTGACGGCGACAAAGCAAACAGATTTCGAATAACAAGCGATCTGTTTTTGTCTTCAATCTAAACTATGCTTCAAGGAAAAGATAATTATGCAATTTCACAGGATTTCCGTTCGAATCGCCGACGAATTGTTCTTATTCATTTATGAAAGCAGAAAGAAGCGTCGTCGCAATTATTGTATCTTCGGTCGGTATATTAGCCGCAAGCAAATAACTACTTTACTGTCCGAATTTTCTCAGAGACTAAAACAACTAGAAACAACAGTAAAATCGTTGCTCGAATGCATTATGAACCATTTATGTAACTATTAAGGAAGGCGACGTTCATGAGTCTCGGGACAGTCATGTGTGCTCTGATTCGATAAGCATGTTGTGTTGTTTTCGAAGGAAGAGGTGACTGATGTGAGTCGTGTTGTTTATGTGTGTGTGCACCTTTTGCAAAATTAATTTAACGTCCATAAAAACGATGCAATACGTTTGAAGGCAAATAAGAGAAATGCAAGGCACACACAGGACTCGTGCAGCTTTGAACGTCAATGATGTTGAATGCTGTGAAAAACGCAGAATGCACTGCTATTCATTAAAATTCTTGAAAATAGTGAGCAAACGGGAAATACTAAATGTTCGGCACATTGCGAACATAAAAGATGAGTGTTGCTGTATTCTGTAACCGAGGGTCGCAAACAGAGTGTCCTCCATTGAAGAGTGCGAAACGTGGTACATAGATTTTAGTCAACTTTTTAGTCTAAAAATACATTCCGAAGAAGTAGTGACGGTAATACGAATGTCGTCCTCGACTGCACTTCAATTGCAAAGGAAACGTTTGAATGCAAAAAGTTATTGCTTGTGACTGAATTCCAATGAAGACGTGTGCTTTTTAATCGCGGTTAATTAAAATAAATTTTATATCTTTTATGCATTCAAGCAATTTATGTCTGCACAAACTTGAGTCCAAATTCAGGGTTTGCTGTGTGTAATAAATTAAATTCAATCTGCAGATCTCTTCGCAATGAATGATTGCACAAAGAAATAAAAAAGCTGCATGGAGCAAATGCGACACACACACCACTCCTTTGTGCACATCTTCTGTATCAAAAGTAAATTAAGGCACAGCTTTACAGTTGGTTCAAAGACACAATTCGAGAAAGATTAGCAATGTTCTATTAACGACAGCTATTGGCGAGTAACAAATGTGAAATGCGCTCAATCATTAATGAGTTAATGACTGTTGGCTTAATTCTGACATTTAATCCTTCGCAAAATAACAAAATAAAAGTTTGCAGCATACAAAACACCGGTAATTTGCAGCCAACGGCAAAACACTGCATACTCTGCTGTTCTCGTCGATGTTCGTTCGTTCTCATCGTTCGTTGTTGAGGCAGTAATCGTTTGAACGCCAAGAAATGCGAGAAAGCACAAGAGAAGGCTATTAAGTCAAGTCGCTGGCATCGAGAAACGAGAGGGCGAATGCAACATCCGACGTCAAGTTATTCTTTTTTTGCTGCTTCCATTGCAGCGAAGAACGAAGAATGGCTTCGGTTTCGGTCGCATTTGAAAAGCATTTTCTATTTAATCAAAAGTAATTTAAGCCACATTTCAGTGCACATAACTCTTGATGTGCGCTTTCATTGTCTACTTTTTATTGTACTTCTGGGATGTATTTTTAATGAAAGCAAAACTGTAACAACTCTTCAAGCTTACTTAAATTATACAATTAATGGCTATAAAAATGTTAAACTTTTAACACAACTTAACTCGTATTTATGAATACACTTATTCATTCAAGATACTGCTCCGCAAATTCACATCTTTCATGCATCCATTTCGCAAACATCAAAAGTTTAGCTCGAACATGCTGCAATTTTTGTTGCTGCTTTGTTCAAAACCTGTCCGAATAGTAATGCAACACAATTGACTGCAATTGAACAATAATACATCAACGAAACTGTGCGCCGTTGCTTGCTTCGAGATAAAAATTAAACATTATTTAAAGAACACACTATTAAGTGCAACGCTATATAAAAACAATAACCAAGAGTCACGCGGATAATTGTGTGAAATGAAAATTATGCAACTTCGAGTTTCATATTTGAGAGAAGAGAGAAATTAATTATACTTTCGCGAAGTAAACGACCGCTAACTGTGAAATACTTCGTTGTGATTCTAAAGAAGCTGAGAATGCGAACGATTAACATAAGCATCACTTCTGGATGAAGACAAGAGCTGCTTTTCTCGCAAACATCGAATATGTTGTCTCGCAGTATTCGCGAATATCAACAGTTTGCATGAAAAGCTGTAACTGAATATCTTCTGCTTCAGATTAGCTGACAAACATAACTATATATGGATATCACCATTTGGAGCTCGAATAATTCTCATTTTTATTGCTTTCCAACAGCTTTCGTAAAAACGAAAACGCTTTTAAATCACTCCTTGAAAGCCACAAACTGTTCGCATCAACAATAATCTGCATTCGAATCCTAAGTTCGATTAGAAAACACCAATTGACAACCAGCTTCTCACAGACTGGTTTCTCACAAGTTTTCTATTTCGCATTTTCACTTTAAAAAACTGCAATGTTTCTCTTTAAAGAAGGGTTTAATTGAGAAACAACCATCGAAGGTCAATGCTATTAAAAACCATTTTCAGACCACAAAGTAATACACAAAGTTTTTCCTTGTTTTACAAACAAAGCATTGAAAACACAACGATGGGCGACAGCGACAAAAAGCGATCAATGCTGGTACTCGTAATGGCCTTCTATGCCACTCATTTCAATGAAGAGCAGCTTTCACCGAAAATCAGCATTCATTGAAACAGTGTTTGCATATAAATCAAGGGCCGTCAAAACTATCTCTAAAATGGTGATCGTTCCTCGCAAACAGTGGCACCAGCGACACGTACACGTATATTTTGCATTTCTCGTTCGTTAAAAGCAATGATGCAAATGCTATTTATGTCCGATGTTTCACGTTTAATGGAAACAGCAGTGCAACACTGAGTTTAGAAATGCACCGCTACAGTACAGCTCATGTAGAGCTACATTGAAAAACAGCTGCAATCGAATCGAATGGACGGTACACACAATTGGCAAACAAAGTGCAATACTCACCTTCACTCAATTCTAGCTCCAATTCAGCCAATTTTTCTTTTACATCAGACGGCAGCTGATTGTAATCTACACAAATATCGGCCATTTTTGTGTCAATATTGGCGATATTCGGCATTTTATCACAAATATATCAGTCAACGAATGGTGAACTGTAGTCTAGCTGCGGTACGCGTTCGTCCGCCTGTGTTGCAGCACTCACACAATTTCAGTTCACTTTCGATTCTCATTTAAGGCCCCAAAACTGAATACAGTCCATCGAAGCATTTATTAATCACCGGTTTCTGCGAATCGTTCCCATAATTAATGAAAAACAAACGCACTGTAAACACGCAAAACACACGATTGCTCAATGCAAGTAAAAACGCGAAGATGTTTTCAGAGCGGAATCGGTGTGCGGTCGGCGTTGCGCGTCCGACGCGCAGTCAGTGTCCGCAGTGTTCACAACTGGCACACAAATGATCGCAAAAGCGTTCAATGGTCGCCGAAGTGTCAGCCATTGTTATGGCAACTGTGGCAACTCTGCGAGTCGCTGTTCGATTCTCGTCTTTTCAGGCGATCGACAGTCGGCGGCACAACACTCAACACTCGCCTATGAACTGCAAAGACCGGTCTTCAGTTATGACCACTGCCAACGGCGTTCTCAGGGATCACTGCTCCTCTGTGGACAATGTTTGGCACAGTCACTAAACTCACTGCTGAAATATGAGCAAAATCGAAAACGTTGTAAACGCACAGAAAAATAGTCGGAATTTTAAAGTTTTTGAACTTATTGCTGTAATCTGTGAAACAAACACAAAGTTTATTGTCTTCGGTTTCCCAGTTGCACATGAAATGAGTGCCGCAGTAGACCGCAATTCTTGTGACTCATTTATGTTTACTTCTGTTGCCGCACTCGGTTTGCAAACTAAATATGAATGCACACCAAAATTAACCAGTGTTTACGTTTCACAATCGCGTTTGTTAAAGAAACAGATCGCAAGTGTCACACTCGAGCAATTTATAGCATTCATTAAAAATGCACACAAATAATAAGCGGACGCTTCGCATCTGATCTCGGCAGCAAAAGTGGTGTTGCAATGCAAAGGTTAACGGGTCACTCGAAGAAGAGAAGAGGTAAATGGAGGTCACTGTTTAACAGCGAATTGTGAGGCTGCTTATTGCGATCGAACAGTGAACAGCGAACGGCGAAATTGATGTTTGCATCGAATTGCAATTAGCATCGTTTTCACAAATCAAACATGAATTCGTCGCCGAATATAACATAAATGCATGTGTTTAACATTGAATATTACTTTGCTCGTGATTTGAATGAAATATTGATTTACATTAAAAATTCAGAACCTTAAAACGTTACACACATTATTCAATGTTTATGAATTCGCATTCATTTAAACCTGATTTTCAAAATTGGGAGAAAAAGTTTAAAAGTGTTGCATTGCTTTCGTTGGGAGGATTGTTTAACGAATGCTGCGTTTCACATTTTTTCAAATTTCTTTATATTTGTGAGCAAACATCCAATAAACGTGTAAAAAAGTGGCAATGCTTCGGCACTGCTTTCGTTGTCCTCCCTTTCAAACTCAAACAAAGCCACAAAAAATTTGATGCATTTTTGAAGTTCTAACGAAGCATTCGACGATGGAAGCGTTGCACGCAGAGTTAACAAACTTGAAAAAGTTCCTCTGGAATTCGACGCTACACCACTATTACCACCTTTAAAGCTAACTTTCAACACCTTTGAATCACATAAATCAAACACATCACTGAAAGTTCATCAATTATTTATTTTAACTTCACCATACATAACATATGCTCTAAAATAATTTTTTGATTTCACGATCACTAATAACTTGAAACACTGAGTTGAACGATATTCTTGAATTGGTTTCAAAGCATTGGAGAGAATCCAAAATTCGTACACGATATTCGTACACCTCTATTATTAGAATGTCTTTGTAAATGTTACCTTTAAAAGCAGCTCTTCATTTCAACTCACATTAAGCAAAGCTTATTTATTAACTTTATAATATATACTTTAGTTTGAGTAATATTTATTTTTGTTTTTCATAAACAAAACAAGCAGTTTACTGAATAAATAAAATAAACAATTAGTATGTGGTCAGTATTGGAAGCAAGTCTTTACGCGTTTGTAGTGTTCACCAGTGTCAGTGCGGACTGCGGAATGCCTGCTGTTCCGTCAGAGTCGATAATAGACATATTGCAACTTAGTTACTCGGAAGGAAGCGTAGTGACATTCAGCTGTATGCATCCTTCGGAATTAGTGACCGAAGACACACTCGAAAACTTGAGTCCAAAAGAAGAGGTTCGTTACGAATGCAGACAAGGCAAATGGATTGGAGAGAAATTTCGATGCGGTATGTGTGCATGCACGCGAAACTGAATATTTATGTCAATTTCATGTGAAATAGCTGAACTCGAAGATTTCGTTGATCGAATAGTTATTTATAATGGCAACGTTGTGAACGAAAAAACAGATTTATCGCAAACGAAGCCAAAAAAGATTCTCGCCGACAACGAATTCGACGACAACGATAAATGTGTTAAGAATTTGTCGTCCGGAATATTGAAAAGGCATTCTTGGGTATTAGATGCGGAAGATACAGACGTGAAATCAGATTTAATTCGAATCGAATTCGAAACTGCGATTCCAGAGATGCTCGTCGACTACGAAAGCGCACCTTTACAAATATACAACGAAAACGAGGAATGCACGTTGAAATACATGAATAACGTTTTCATGCAGTTTTTGTGCGATAATGCGAAAGCGAATGCAAATGTAACTTTTGTGTTCTCAACGAAATTATCGAAATTGAAAACAGCATTGAAATCAATTTGCATATACAGTTTTCCAAGCGAATGCGGGCTTCCCGAGATTCCACTGAACAGTAGAGTTGTGAAAAAGTTGATTAAAGCTGGCAAAGATGAAGATGAGGAAGATGAATACAACTATGTTTACGAATGCCTGAAATACTTTCCGGAGGGTCGCAAGCAGATTGAATGCGTTGACGGACAATGGAGTGGAGAAGGTTTGAAGTGCGTGCCTCGAGTTACGTGCCCGCTGCCTGAAAACTTCGATTTTATTCAAGAGAACCGAGTTACGCTAAGCAACCGCACCAAAGACACAATTGTTTACGAAAACGCTGAGAAAATAAACGGAGTGTTAGTTGCTGTGCCGAACACGATTGCGTCTTATTTGTGTCGAGGTCTGAGGAGCTACTACGCTGGCAGTCGCATCTGTAATTACAGAGGTATTTGGGAAGGAGCAGAGCCCAGCTGTCACAAAGGTATCATTACAACGTCTGTTCGCCTTCTCAAATTACCCGTGATTTTTTAACGCAGATTCAATGAAACAAGTGTACACCGCGTTTCGCAGTCTGTTTGGATTGGTAGCGTTCTTGCTGTTCCTTCTCATTTTACTGTTCTTATTTCAAAGTCAATCGGAAGAAATGAAGCATCACATGAAACCTGAGTAAACGATCGATTGAAGGATAAATCGCGTTTAGAATGCGACCAATATTGGTGACAGGTTCGTTACCGGATCGCTTGTAGTGTTTTCGGTTACGTGCTACTCTTCGAAACAGAATACCTTCATTAGAATTGTATGTATTCGATTACGAACCGTAGTCCATTCGAAACAAGGAATTTGTTAACTAATAAACGCCACACGACTACAAAACGAACACGAATGCGTTTTGCAAACAGCCGTAACACTAATCCATTTCGAGTTGATTGAACCGTTGGTTCAGTTCGTTGTCAGTACTCTGCGTTTGTAAATAAAGTAACGTTTCGAATGCGGTTCACTAACATTTTCGGGAAATCGGGAATATTTGACTACTATTGACGAGTGCAATCATTACATAAATATATATCCGTTTTTTGCGGTACACAAATACACAAATTTATTCACAAGGAAATACTTTTTTAAACCTGATTTGTATATATAATTAATTACATTCGCTCGAAAAACAACTTTCGATGTGATTTTTAAAATTGAAATGAGAACTAAAAATGAAATACGATAAAAAGTGAACATTGATTTGTTCTTAAGGCATCCATCTGCAACTTAAACAAAAATTAACTTTTAAATATTGGTTCGCAATGCAACATTAGAACACTTTTTGAACGTTGAACGGTTTAAACAGTCGTCGAAGACGATACTGGTGACAATTCGACGATTAGAAAAGATCACAGCCAAACATTCCGAGACTTAAGTTTCGAAATATCAAAACGATTACCAACTAAACTTGTAAACGCAGGTAAACTCATTCATGTGAGTAGGCATTAGACTGACGCCTTCGCGCGCAATTCTTAACCTCAATCGACAACAAGAAACAACTGTACTGCTGTTAGCCTTATTGTGCACGTTTAATTCCACTTTTCTTGAGCCGTACTCCAAAGTGGCAGTTATGTCATTCAAACAACTAATAATCACATCGAATGTCTTTGCCAGTTCATCACAGTAAATTAATTTACAAGGCTGTGTACCGATTACGTTATATGGAATGTCGTCCCCAGATACGCTCAGTGGCGGTCCCATTTCTGTACCGTCACTTGCAGACTGGATGTGAAGCAAGTGACCGTCGATTGTCGTCGAATTCGACACTGTATTCTGAAATGAAAACAGGAATAGTTTAAATCACGGAAACGAATGATTCGCGGTTACACACTAATTTAACCGCCAGCAAACACCAGGAAAATACACTTTTCAATTTCGTTTCAATTTGAAATCACTCATTTCGTAAACATTGCAATTAAAAAGATTGCAATCAAACGTGCAAAGTAAACACGCAATGAAATGATGCATTGCGTCTCCTAGTGAAGGCAGTACATTTTTCACCCGAACTTACCAAATTTAAATAAAATGGATGAAAGAGATTCATCTGCTGTTGGCCTTTGAATCTTCCGTTCACCAATAATTCGTTGTCCTTTGTTAATTGATAAGAAACCGAAAGAGAAGAAGAAGCATTCATGGTTAACAGCAAAGAGTCGAGACCAACGACGTGAGGATTCCACTCGAACCGTTGTACATTTCCATCAATCGACGGTTCGGCGACAATTTCATGTTTTCCCGCATCAAGTTTAATTGAACCAATTTTAGCACCGATCGCATTTATTGCCACCGATAGACCGTTAATTCGATTATTCAGAGTAAATCGTCTGACAGCGAAGTCAGGATTAATTACCAGGTCTTCTTCGATGTTAATCAGTTCGTTTTCGTACAACATTCTTGGGTCACTCCATCAGCCACGATCCACAAGCAATGTTCGAAAGCGATTGTCGAATGCAACGAACAAAACAAATGTTTTCAAGTGAATAGCGATTGTCGCAATGGCTCAGCAGTGTTCACAAAAGTGAACAGTCGATCGCTGCAATCGCGTTTCCGCACATGAAAAGCACTGCACTCTTTTGCAGCACATCACAACTTCGCTCTATTCATTCATACATATCGACGCAATGTATGCAATTAGTTCACTCTTGCAATTACACCGTTTAAACTTATATTCTGTCATTCCCATTCATTGACATTTAACACAAAATATACAACATTCTTAATGAACAATACGTTTGCGAAAAAATTGCATTGAAATGAATGTTTATTTGAGTAATTTGCGATTTGGTAACGATTGCATCACAAAAGTGTTAAATGAGCTGAACGGAATGTGTGTGGTGTACCGAATACAATGTTTTTGTTTTTCCTTCTTCTGTCTGTTGTTGTTTTGGTGTGACCATGATTATTATCGAATGACTGCTCAGCAGCCATTCTATGGTCACTGCAATCGTTAGACTCATCACTGACCTTCTGTTGTTGAAAACAATTGACCAATGTTTATTGTTTTTCTCAGTTTGACATAAATTGTTGTCCACTGTGACTTTCTTTAATTCAATGAATAAACGTTAATCATTGATCAAACAGCCTTTATTCATTTGTAAAACGACGATAAGTTTAACTGCTCAACAAAACCAAACGCAAAAGTGGCTGTAATCTCATAACAGTTGGATGCATTCTTCTCATGTTTTTCGCTGTCGATTTCTTTTGTTTTGCTCTTATTTTTCTCGACAATTGTTTCATTGCTAACATTTTGTGAATTTGTTAAATTATCGCAAAATATGTGACTTGAATATTTAGTCACTTTTGTTTACCAAGAATACGTGATTACCTTTTCGTGAAAAAAACAGACTTATGCAGTGGTGTCTCCATAAATTGGGTAATAAAGGGTTATTGAAAATGTTTCTACCAATTGTAGATCTCGCACTGCCAGAAATCCAATAAAATGTATGCGACAACTGATGTGACAAATTCGAACACAAACCGTGTTCTCCAGAGACGTGGTGAATGTATTGAAATTAAAATGAAAGAAATTTTGATATCAAGAATGAAAGGACGGTTTGACGGAAATGTGGATAAAAAGAGGTTGAAAATTACAATTAACTATTATCGCGGTCCAATATATCCATTAACAGATTGTAATCGAGACCTTCTGGATTACAGACATCTCTATTTTGACGATGAATTGGATCTTTGGTTTAAATCCAATTGATCCAAAAATGTTGCTTATTCTCGGTCGTTGCGTTTTCAGACGTGAATCGCTGTAGTTATGCCTTAAAAAGTTACATAGAGACATTAATATACAGTTACGATCATAAAGTTTGGTTTGAGAGGAGATCAATCCTCATCAAACGCATCACTTTAGTCAGGGTTCGTTACTGTATTTAAATAAAAGTGAAGTACGAAACAGAAGTGACTAACATTTAATGTTTAATCATGCAAAACGAGAACTGAAAAATGATTTATATTCGTGAATTGTTGTGCATCGCAGTGACTAAAGTTTACCTATTTTATATACTGTAACGAACCCTGAGTAAAGTATGCTTTTGATGCAATTTGGATTGCTCTCAAAACCAAACTTTATGATCGTAACTGTATAATTAGCGAATATATATCATTTAATGAGGAAAATTTCAATTAGTATGAATCACGATTGAATCAAATATATATTTGCATGACACACGATACACGATATAAAAAAACTTTATGAAGTATTAGTTGTTCTCTTTATAGCATAAAATCGTAATCTGATTAAAAGCCATTCTTGGTAAAAATGAATAATACGATAATTATTTTTAAATGTTGTTTAGGGTGATTGAAAAAATATTCATTTCTTGTATTATTTAATGCAATATTTTTTAAATGAGGTTCATTTAATGTAATTGAGCTAAAATTCTGAGCAAAAAATAAATTTTATAATTAAATTGTGGCAGATATTTGTATAATTCCATTAAATAAATTATGTAAATGTATCCGCAAGTCAATACACGCAACACATTAATAAGAAATCTAAAAACAAAACAAAAATAATTAATTAGTTTGACAAACGTTCGATTAAATTAACAATTAATGGATTCTTCAGTTTTTCTCTGAGTTTGAAACTCTTTCCAAGAATGACATTGAAAATTCGTGCACTTATGTTTGACATATTTGCATTAAGGCACAAATAATGGCAACATACTGAAACAGGGAAATGGACAACTTAACGTGAAGCCAGCCGCCAGTTACATGCGCTGT
>NCKV01000300.1:1741-20177 GCA_003675905.2 Leptotrombidium deliense
TAATTACTTAAGTATTCTATAGAAATTTTAATTTTTAAAATATACAATGTAATGCCAAACGCAAACCAAACAAATAAATTCCATAAATACGATGGAGTAGTGCTATTTCAAGATAAACACTTACAGTTTTTTACATTCAATCATGTGATGTAGAACATTTGTATTTGAGACTATGTATAAATTAATGGAGGTAGTTTTGATGCTAACAGTTCTGGAATCAATTCGACTTATAAAATGGGATAATTTACTGATATTTGTGTCCAATACTGACACGTTAAGCATCACATTATTTGACACTGAAACTAAACACTGTATACAATTCAATAACTGTATAACTGTATTTATAATGATGTAAAACGTCGGTTAACATATACATGTAATATACATTTTGAACCTTTGTGCATGACAGCATCAATGAAATGTTAATTTTTTGTAATTTTAAAACTGCTACAGTTAGTGAAAAACATAGTGAAATTTTCATTCGCGAGATTTTCATTTGTAATTCGAGACTCGAATAAACGTTATAATAACTTCCTGCAAACGTAAATGATTCAATCGAATTTCTACTCTTAATAACATCTGCAGCTTGTGATCAGTTAAGTCAGTTACTCCAACTGAATTGAGAAAATGATCAAAGTTTTTGAATTGTTCATTTTTTTGGCGCTGATAAGTTTCGCAAATTGTTTCTGCAACACTGCAGGCACTGACGCCAGTACTGTGGTAGCCAATTTGATGTCGCCGTCGTGTTGTCTAATGGAACTGTTTAAAGTGTTTCAGGAAGGTCACGTAAACCACATGCCTAAATACAGTATTGCTGAAATTAGTTATAAGCAAAAACCATCCTTGACCTTGTGTCCTACGGACGCACCGATATTATGCCAACCTGAATGCAGTCATTGTTGTGGATCACCTCTGAGCAACGAGTTGTCATCCCTTTTAAACCAGTTGCTAACTATAAGCCTAAGAGGATGGTTCTTCCAAGACACCATATTTCCCGATAAAGTCCGTTACGCGACTGAATTAACTCTTGGAGAAACCCTTACAAGAGGTTTAATTAAAACTATCAATGAGTTCTTAGTTACAACGTTTCAATTGGGTCCATTACCAATGGCATATTTAGTATCTGGATTGGTGAATAATGGTACATTTCCATATGGTGGAAAGCCTGCGTTCACTGTTGGATGGAATGGTTTACTGGGTTACCTCACTGGCTTTTATTTTCGATTCGTTAAGGGAAGAGATGACATTCTAATTGGTTGTCAGACAAAAAAGAATAATTTACAAATTGGTACATGTTACAATGACCTGACAAATGATTACTGTGACCAATTGATTGTGTTGAAGTTGATAGAAGTCGACCCGAATCAATGTCCAATTTACTTGAACAATACAGGCACTTTAAGTGGTTAGGTAAATCATAATTATTTTACTGTAATCAATTAAAAATAAAATTGAACGATTACATTGCATTGAATTGAATTTTCTACACATTTTTATTGCTGTTTGTAGTCAGGAGATGTGATTAATTAAAAACTCTTTATTTGTTGTTCGTATTTATAACTCAGAGGGTTTATAATAAATAGATGCGATATTTTCAAAATAATTAAATTAGCGACTGACTAGAGATCGAAAAATAAAGGTTTGTATAAATATACTACCGTACTACTCCGCTTTATATGCGTTTAAAAGGTAATATGACCAGATTTTTGAAAAAAGCAATGCTGGTCTATAAAAACATGTTGTTCTAAACCATGGAAAGCTAATTCAATCAAAATTTAATTTAGAATTACAGGAGCATCATCACCGTCAGTTTCATAATCTGATTCGTAACGTTGTTAAAAGTGACGTTGACCAACTTTTTACCAAAAAAGTTATTCCTCACGTTTAACAACATGTCGTTATAACTTGGAGTATAACCACACTCGGTCATATTCACTTCATAACAACATGTGATATAAAGCGGGGTAGTACGGTATATGTTCAATAATGACTATGTTAAAAAGCAATTAAAGAGTAACATTAAATCATTCTTTTTATTGTAAAAATTTAATGAAATTATTTGACAGAATTGTTCGCTTCCCACTCAAACTGAATGTCAACTGTACAAGAAGTACATCTAAAGTTCTCGTAACGTTCTCGCACATTCGGAAATAATTCTGTCATTCGTTTGTACCATTTGTAACAGAAGAATGCGGACAACGAAAATAGAGCTATTTTGTTGAATGTTGAATACGTTTGATCGTTGCAATCAAAGATGCATTCAGCAACAGCGTACCAGTGTCTCGCAATGTAATATTGTTGGATGCAGATAACCAATAAGTCAACGTTTTCTAACCAAAAGTGTCTACAAAGTCGACTATTCATTCGAAGCTGTTTAAAGTTCGAGTTACACATTCGACATTTTGTGTCTTTACTTGTTCGAACCCATTGCTTTATACACTTTTTATGTGTAAACTCGATCGATCCTCGACATTCGCACGGTTTTATTAAATCTTCTGTTTCTTCGGAACCGAGACAAATGCGACACATCGTTTCTTCATTTTTCATACTTGTAGTCTACTTTTTGTTCTAATCAACGCTCGGTAACTAACATTTCACGTGTAGTGAACATTGCATGCCAATTACATTGTTGTGCTTAAAAATTGAATTTTCAAAAGTTTTTCAATTAATTTTAAAAGTTTGTTACTGATTGTCAGCTTTCATCGATAACAGGCGAAACAAGCTTTCAAACCACTCAGATAAGTCATAGCGTTTGATAAGCATAATAATTAAGTTCTTTAAAAGTTTTAAGTTTGCAAAAAGAAAAATGAAAAGAGTGAATAAAGTATCAACTTTTGATTCGTGCAAAAAGTGTGTCAACGGTTAACCAGAAAGAAACAAATAAAAAGCGTATTGTATTAGTCGTCCCTATCAGTGGTGGTCTGCCTTCGAAATGGAAGTTGAGACAGAGAACGTAACAAAAGAAGAGATTGCGAATGAAAATGATGAGAAGGTTGAACAACCGAATCTTAGTGTACTATTATCCACTTTAAGAAGATTTCAGTTGTATGGAACTGAAAGCAATGTGTACATTTGTTCCAAGAACCGTTCAGTGAATGCCTTTTTGCACACTGAGCGCTCGAATGACATTCGAATATGGAAAAAGTCCGTTAAACTCAAGTCAGTAAAAGCGTTGAATAACGTTTGTGGTCCGGTAAGTAATAAATGCCAACGACGCATAGCGTGCTTTGAATAAATGTTGACCTTATTTTGCATTCATTTATAGAACAGCAAAAATAAGGAGCGCCTGTTAAAATGGTTGCTAGAGAGACGAGCCTTGGCTGCTCCGCACACAAATGCGTTTATAGTTGCACAGTTGTTTGATTACCATAATTTGAGAGAAGTTGGAATGAAGTTATTTCCGGAATTCATTCAATCATCGACGGACATGTTTGTGTTCAATAATTTTTACTCGAAGAAAGGTAATCAACGCACTTATAAACGCCAGCTTTACAAATGGTACAATGATCCAATGAGTGCTGAAAAGATCAAAGATGTTGTTTTAGTCAAGTCATTACTGGGATGGACCCACAAAGATGTCCTCAAACTCTGGCATTTGCCAGCAAAAAGTGCTTTGATGCAGCTTTTGTGTGACGAAAAGAATGTAAACTATGATTCCATCGAAGACGAAGAGGTTAAACAATTAATCATGAAAAGCGCTAAACTTCGAGGAATGAAGTGTGCGAAAGACTTTATTGAATTCTTTTCAGATAAAGAAAATATTACTCAATTTAGAAATTATTTACTCATTGGTCTCAAAAGTCAGTTCTGTATGGAATCGACGATCACTGAAGCGATTAAAAACATGGAATTGAATGACGTAATTGAGTTCATTCCTAAAGTATTTAATCGATACCCAAATAACTGCCAATTGGCGCAGCAGTTCGTCGACAGATTTCAACGTACGGACGGCTACACTGATTTAAATCCGATGTCACTGTTTGTAGTTTACAAGTGGCTCGAATACGTGATTAACATTGGTTTAGTTGGAGCTAAACAAAAAGCTGCCTGTCGAGTGATCAGGGATAAATTGATCGCGCTACTCTGTGATGTGAAAGTGAAACAAATCGACAATTTGTTGTTCATCCTTGACATTGAAGAGGAGAAATCTTCACAAGTCGAACGAATGTCAACGGATGACGAAATGGAAAAGAGGACCAAAATAAAGAAGACTCAGGACCTAAAGCGCGCACCAATCAATGGAACTATTATCAAACCCTTGGAATTCTTGGCGTTTTTGTTTGAGAAATATCATTCACACAAAGTTTATCACGATAATAAGCTGATACATTTGAAAGGTAATTTCAGCGATATTCATGCGAATCTGAAGAAGTGGGAACCTTCAATGCCAATGAGCTGGCCGCTAAGCTACAATAACATTATTTACGTGACAGTAAATAAGCCGTTGTCACGAGACGTGGACAGCTGGTTGAAGAAATTTGAAACGTACAAATTTATGGCGATTTCGATAACAAAGCAAAATAAATTCAGGTTTAACGCTTGTATTAGCAACTCGAGCAACAATTTGATTCTCAATGGTTTTGATAAAAACGTTTTTTCTTTGATACAGAAGCACTTTTTCGACAGCGAAATGTTGCCGTAGAGTTGAAATTTAAATAATAATAGGCTTTTGTCCTGACGATGTTTGTTTAACCAAAGTTTATATGTCTATTTGCGTATTAATGACATTATAGATATTAAAGGCTTTATTTCGATTAATACACTGCAGTTCATTTTTTGCGAATTTTTGTTGAATAAACAAATCGATAACAGCCGCGAATAATAAAACAAATGCATTTATGAGCGCAGTTTGATTTGAACGCTGACTTTTCGTTCAAAAGTTGTGATATTAGTATTCATTGAGTGCACAACAAACAATAAGTTATCGTGAATAGAGAGTTTTGATTGAAGGTTATTGCAGAGTACATTGTTTCTCATATATGCAAAGCTATTGCACTGTTGCATTCAACTGAAAGTTGAACCAACTTTTGAATGCAAAGCGTATACGATCCCCGATAACAGAAAGATCGCGCAAGAAAAGTGAATTGGTGTTCGGTTGCAGAAGTCGTTGTTCATTGATTTCAGTTCCAAAATGTCGGTTAAATACAACGGAAATACTTCTGTCGAAAGCGGGCAGCCTTCGAAAACGCCGTTCTTAATTGGAGTCGGTGGTGGCACTGCGTCTGGTAAGTCTACAGTCTGTGGTAAAATAATGGAGAAATTGGGTGAAGACTGTATTGACGACAATAAACGACGAGTTGTGTGCATTTCTCAGGACTCCTTTTACAAAGAGCTGTCTGACGAGGAGAAGATCGCTGCTAATAAAGGTTGCTTTAACTTCGATCATCCAAACGCTTTAGAAAACGAATTGATGCTCGATACTATAAATAACATTTTGGCCGGAAAAGTAGTGCAATTGCCTGTTTGGGAGTACACAACACATTCAAGGTGAGTTGTCATTTGCATTTCTATTCGTTACGTAAACCAGAAGAACAGATAACTGAATACACGATAATTACCACAGTGATACCCTCATTGCTTTTATCTGTAAATTCTTGATCTACTGCTAATCTTACGTTGTTTTGTTTTTGTTACGACAGAAAAGCTGACGTATTTATGACCGTTTATCCTGCTGACGTCGTTTTGTTCGAAGGAATATTGGCATTTTACTTCCCAGAAATTAGGAATCTATTTCATATGAAATTATTTGTTGACACTGATCCTGATACAAGACTTTCAAGAAGAGGTAAACTTTCATTTCTGTGGTTCATTTACAATTCAAATTTACAAATCTTTAGTTTTAAGAGATGTCAAAGAACGCGGTCGAGATTTGGAGCTCGTTTTAAATCAATATACAAAGTTCGTTAAACCTGCATTTGAGGAGTTTTGTCAGCCCGTATGTTTTCTTTGTAACTTGTCATCTTTGATGTAATGTAATTATTTTTTACAGACTAAGAAACACGCTGATGTGATTATTCCTCGAGGAGCTGATAACGAAGGTAAGAATCGTTTTAATAAAAGGTTTAGACAATTATCAACGACTGGCTACTGTTGTGGTAACCGCTGCTTCTGTTTTCGTTTCTTTGCATTTTAGTTGCCATTGATCTGATTGTGAAACACATCGAATCAATTATGTGCCGTGTGCATGGAGACATATCTGGCGTTTTAAGCGAATTCAGGGACAGTGGGTGCTATTCTGACTCTTCGTTGGAAAGGAGAATATCACGCGAATCTGATGAGTCTTCGGTTGTAGCCAGTCGATGATGTCTGTTCAATTATAGCGATTGTCAAAGAACGTTGTTTACCGATACCTTAGCCTTACTTAGCCGATCTTTTTATAACGCTTTGTATACCGAATTTATTATCTTTGACAATACAGTATTTGGAATTTGATACATGACGAATATTTCGATATTTTTGAATTGGTTAACGTTCTTATTTTCACCTGAAATTAGTTGCCATTGACTTAATTGTGCAAACAATACGGGATTACTTAAATCACAATCAACATTTGAGAAGTTTCGCTGGAAATGGAAGGCCGACAAGAAGACCGCGATTTTCGAGTGATTCATTAACGATGGCCGCTGCTGACGCATTGTACGGTTCATCTCTTAATTCAGGTCCAATGTCTTCGACACCAAGCAGGCAACATTGAACCGAAGACTTAACAAGTGTACAACTCAATCCTTTACTGTTACAGTCAATTGTGCTGAAAATTTTAAAATCGAAATGCTCGTTTTCAGTGAAGTCAAGCAATCGCTTTACGCAATTTGAATCGATTGTAAAATTTTAGGTGCTTCTGACTGTAAATTTTAAACATTTACCTTCAAAGTTAAATTATTTTATTTTTGTGTTTCGTTTTGCAATTGAGTAGTGCAAATAATCTGAAACTAGTCATTTGCGTCTAATCATTTCAAAAATGCTAAACCGGTGAAATGAATAATTAATATGATGAAAGAGTAACGATATTTTAGAATAAAAAAGTATTTATTTGTATTCTATTTCAATCGAATATTACTTTTATTAGTGTACACGTTTCGCAATCAACATTTGTAAACTGAGTGTTTAGCAAGTGATAAGAATCGTAACAATAACCGTACCAAACGTATGTATTAATTGAAGTAAGAGTGAGTGAAAATATCCACGAAATTATTGAATTGCTTTTAAACACTCCTCTAATCAACATTAAAACTGAAAATGTCAACATTGTATTCGATCGTAACAACTCTGTAAGTGATTGGTTGAATTTAGTAACACATTGTTGACATATTTCTCGATGAACTCGAAGATTTTTCAGTCTTCCTTCACAAAGGTTGCATTTTCGATTTCCACTACTTTCGATCCACTTTCGTAAACATTCTTTATGTGCAAATGCAATACTTCCGCGACAATCACAAGGGCTTATCATCGATTCGACGTTATCTCTTTTCGAACAGATTCTGCAAATTGGCGCCTCTTGTTCAACATATTCACTCATTTTTATGCTTATCTAAAAAACTTCTAATTTTTAATAAGAATAATAATACTAATCAAATCTCGAGATGTTGAAACGGTGTTAAAAGGTTGTGAAAATAATTCGTCTGCAAACTTGCAAAATGCCTGAGACGAATAAGCGTTGCAATGATTGCGCTGCGTAAACGGTCTCCAATTGAGGCGTTAGGCGCAGACGTAAACATTGGACGCAATGAGGGGGAGATACAGGTTTAAAGGTCAACGCTTTTGTTACTGACAGCCGTTTGGTGCACCAGCGACAAGTCGACAGCAAAATGTGTTCGCGAATAAGGTTCGTCGAGTGTTCAATTTAATCACAAACAACATGTTAAAGTTGTATTATTAATTTGTTTTTCGTGTTAACAGGAAAATATCGTCTCGTGTATTCGATGCGTACTTCGAAATCTGCATTCCATCGGACATTCAGTCATCTCAGACAGCAATTCGTGAACCATTTGTGATCGGCAAATATCCTCAGTCATTCAATGACGAAGAAATCGTGAAATTTGTTTTACAGTCCAGTTATCCTTGTTCTTTTACACCGACGACTGTTACACATTATTCTTTCGTTTTAACGTCAATCGATTCGAAATGGACTTTTGGTTATTGTCGACACTCGCCAGAACCCGGCAATATTTGTTTAGTTTTGTTATCATCACTTCCTTGGCACGACACTTTCTATAAGCTATTGAATAATTTGTATTCATTGAGATGTAAAGAAGATGTAAGTGTTTTTCACATATTGTTCGTTTTGTTACGCATAATTGCGTGATTTTATCGGTTATCTTAATTCCGGTCGTGAGTTGTATGTTTTGCAGTACATTTCTTCGTTATTGTTCAATTTTTGACAACTGACGAACCTTTGGCCTTTAATTGTTTGTTTTCGTTGTTCAACGAAGAAAACAGTTAACAAACACATACAAATACACCACTCACGATAATTGAATTCTTTTGAAAAACGTTTGCATGCGAATCACAGTTCACAACTGTTACCTATTATCCATTGTTAACTGTATAATAGTTTATTATAATGAATCTTTTATTTTACAGAAATTATTTTTGAACAAATTTCTTGAAGCGTTGTACGAAGTTCAAGTACCGGAACCGGGTTCACAATTGAAAATTGTTTATTATGTAAACGCTAAGGAATATGAAGTAACGGCTCAATGTCCGGATCATTTGAAAATTCCGAGTATTCCAGAAGATGTAAGTGTAAATGTAAATGTGTGCGCATTTTACGTCACATTTGTACGTTTGTATCGTTATTTCACATTTTTTTTCAATTCAATTCTGCAATGCAAACGGAAATGCATTTCATAACCGTTTGTCGCACAAGTCACACGCAATCCTTTCGAAGTCATTGTTTTTCTTTTTTGTCTCCAATTCGCGGGAAATTACGATTTGCTGTCTTTTTTTCAATTAGCGTTAATTGTGTATTAAATGAAAATGTTGGCAACCGAATCGTTTTGAAAAAGTCACGTACATACATAAAAAATTGTATCTCTTTATACGACTCCGGAATCGCAGCCAAAATAGCAAAAATATATATATTTACTCTCGCTGCGTAATATGAGACACGAAATGAGGGAATCGATTAAAAACAGTGTATCTGATGACATACATCGCAATTGAAAGCAAAACAAGGGAAATGCTTTGGAATCGAAATGATCGCTTAGAAAAAATTCGCTTTAGTCACGCATCTCTGGTTTCACTTACTAATGTACTTTCAAACTTTTTTACAGAGAAACTTGTCCGAGTTTTACAATGCAGTCGATAGTTACAATATGATTGTAATGTTTGCCAGTATGTTAAACGAAAGAAGAATATTGGTCACGTCGAAGAAATTGAGTCGATTGTCTGCGTGCGTTCAGGCAGCCAATTCATTGATTTATCCGATGCATTGGCAGCATATATTCATTCCAGTGTTGCCCACATCGATGTTGGATTACTTAACCGCTCCAATGCCGTTTTTGATAGGTGTACCTTCTGTAACGATGACGGTGAGTCTCGGTTGACTCATTTTTCAATATTTGTTTATTAATACATATCGAATTTCAATATCTATAGCGGGTAAAACGAGCAGAACTTGGAGAGCTTGTGATTCTAGACGCCGATGAGAACAAAATAGAAACGCCGTTCGACGACGTTCATACACTGCCTACTGATATTGTAATCAAAAACGCAATTATCATTGACATAATTAAAACAACTATTGTTTCATTCGAAGGTCTCCTTTTTGAAGAAAAATTTACGAAATACAAACTTAATGGTTAGTGATGGTGTAGCACGAACGTTCTTGAAAGCTTTGGTGATGTTGATCGGTGGATACAGAGACGCACTAAAAATGTCCCCTGGACAGAAGATCACATTTAGCAAAGAGAATTTTATCGTTTCCAGACCGACATCGATACAACCTTTTTTACAACGAATGCTACACCTTCAAATATTTCAACAGTTCATTGAAGGGCGATTAGCGATGCTTAACGAAGGAGAAGGTTTCGGCGATGAATTTGAAATCGAAGTAAATATGTATGAGGATAGAAATAGTAATCGTTTGAAAACGCAATACAGAGAGTGGATGGGTGCAATGAAAAAAGAAGGCGGTGCAATATTTAAATCCGTGAATCCAGCCATGAAAAGCGCATACAAACAAGTTAAGGATAAAGGAAAAATAGTTAAAGACAAAAGCAAACAAGCGTATAAAGATATTAGGTCGAAAATGCATAAACCGGGTCATTCCAGTGAAAGTTTGCCACGAAGTGCACCGTCGAGTCCTCGTGGATCGATTTGTGAGCTTGAAGGAGAAACTGAACATTTAAGTTCTGTCGTTAGTCGAAAAGGGATAAAGAAGAGTATGAGCGGAGTTTTCAACGAAACAGAGAAAGCGATGGTTTATTTGCGTAACAAAGCTGATCTTAAAAATCATAATGTTATGAAAAACATTTACATAAATGGAACAAGGAATAAAGCTCATCTTTTAGAATCAAATGCAGGCAATGGTAAATTGGCACCTGAAGCTAGCTCAGAGGATTCGGATGTTGATTTTGGTGATTCTGATGAATTCAAATATAAACCAATAAATATGGATCTCATGACAGACTTGCACGACTTACTATTTAAAAGATGTTCAGTAGACTCTCCTGGAAATATTTCGAAAATAAAATCGAATAGTGATTCGTTACTGGATATGGAATGTTCGAGTGGAACTTCATCAAATTCGTCGCAACTGTTAGCGCCTCCAATCGCTCCTCCGAGAAACGCTCAAAAGCCGTGTACCAAGAAATTGAGTCATGATAATCTCTTAATTGAATTAGATTCTCCTCCTGACGATGTGACAACATTGTTTGATCCATTATCCGAAGTAAACAATGCAAATGCAACGGACAAATCTCGCAATTCAAATTCATCACTATTACCGAACGCAAAATTTTATACTCCACAACCAATGAATTTACTGCATACACAGACGTCCGCAGCAACAACGCGACCGGTTAGTGAGACCGGTTACAAGTCATATCTATCGCCGATGGACGTCCGTCGAAGTGCCTTAACATTGTCGTCCACTTTAAATTCAAACTCAACAAATCCGTTTGAAACAGACACTTGTGTTAACATTTCTCATATGAATCCCAAAGAAGTGGCACCAAATAATATCACTGTTAACGAAAACGTTCGCAATACGTTCACCAGGAATTGGCAACAATTCGAATGAATTTATTTATATCTATACTCTTAACAGAAGTCTAAATATAACATCACACATTTTAAGCCCAACGAGAAAATCAAGATTTTTTGTATGTTTAAATGTCCGGTGAGGTTTATTTTACATTTTAAACGGTCGTTAAAATTATTTTAGGAGAAAACAGAGCGAACAAAAGAAAGATAAAGAGAATCATATATTAATAAAGAAAGAGATGTTGAACGTTCTGGTATCGTAAATGTTTGCGTCTCGAAGGCTCCGTTGCGGCGAAACAACGTTTCGTTTGTATTCTCTAAAACATCGCATCGCATTCGTTTTAAATGAAAGCGATTTCTAAACAACCGATGTTTCGGTGAAAGTAAAGTGTTTGAATGTTGTGTACGCGAGATTTCGAGAAAAACGAACCGCGCAATTAATCATTGCATCGTTTATGTAATATATTCTCGGCCCGTTTAACATTATTAATAGTTTTATGACTTTTAACTTGAAAAGAAAAACGAAATTCGAATAAACCAAGTGGTGTATATACACTTGGTTTCTGCGGTCCTCAAATGTGTCTCCTTGTTTGCTTGCTTTACGAGACGAGAGGCTAAACGATAACTACCACAAATGCCGGCTGGCCAACTGTATACTGTATACTGTTCAGTTCACTTGAAACGCTTACGAGTTCTGTTGACAGACGTAACGATCGACTCAGCTCGCAATGTTTGCCAGTGGAGAAGATGAGCGAACAGTACAGTCAATGCATACAGTAGTGTATATACACACAGTATGTGTGTGTGTTGTTGTCGTTGAAGCAAAGTGCACACATATTTTAAGTGTCTTTTTACGAGAAAATGAATTTTCAGCGAAAGAGGAGTGCGAACGACGACAGAGAAGCTGAGAGAAGTTCTTAGAAGAAAGCAGATGCAAATACAGTGAAATACATGGTTTATTGTAATCTGAGACGAGAGTTAAGGAAAGTTGCATAACTTGTCCGTGTTTTGACGGTTGCTCGCTGCGCTTTTTGGTGATGCAAAGCAAATACTAACAGAAAAAGCAATGCAGCAGCGGTGAAAAGAAGAGAGCAGCGGTGTGCTGAAGAAGGGCACATTTTGGGAGAATACGCTGTGCAGCAACAACTGCATAGAGGTGTTCAGTAAATACAGTACAAGTAAAGAGATATCTGACAGCGTTGAGCAGTGCGAAACAAGTGTAGAAAGTAATCTGTTTCGAGATTTAAGTTTCACTGTTTTTTAACGAAGAAAAAGCGAAACGCGAGCAAAAGGATGACAAGTCTTTTTAGTTTAGTTTTTAGTTGCTGGGGTAAACATGAGTAAATTTAGAAATACCGAAACACGTAGAACACATATGATATGTGTACACAGTTTAGAGGGTAAAATTTTATGTTTTGCTATTTCCTTTATGCGCTGTTTTGCGGTTTGCGGTGAGAATCACGCGCAAATACATTTACATACATTGGCGATGTGTATATATACGAAGAAATCATAAGTTTTGATGCATAATCAATTAGTCACTAATTTCCCGTTTCTGTAATATTCAGATATTCAGTTTAAATGGAGTTTGCGAAGCAAAGGATATGCATGGATGTGACAACTGGAAGATGAAACTTATCAATGATTGCCATGTTTACACGACATGCATTGAGGAAAACGGAGCAAAGTTGCTCTCATTGTTCTCCGTTAGCTTTCTTGTGGGAATTGAATGCATTACGGATGCGAATCAGAATAAGCGAATAATGCGAAACGCAATTTTTGCTTTTTTCGAAGATCGAAGGATGAAGGATACGATTGCGAATACGTTTCGCGAATTAAGGTTCTTCGAGGAAAGAAACGACGAATTTTGCATCAGCGAGTGAATGCGAGATGTCATTCACTCGTTGTTCACTATTACACTATGTTCACTATTCGCAATGTCAGCACATTATTACATTTTTCGCGTCTAATTATCTTTCGCGAAATTTATTTCTTTAAACGCCGAAACAATCACTTTTAGTAATGTTTTATTGACAACTTGAATGCAAATCGTGTGCAAGCATTTCGGCGAAACACATCGAGTTCTCGGTTTACGATGAAACTGGTGCGGAAAAGCGCCGTTTAAGCATTCTGCAATCGCGCTGACAGTTTAAATTGTAGGGTGTTCACTATGTGCCACAGTTACAATCACGAATTATTGGCAAACAAAGTTCTAACGCAGAAACACACACAAACGTTTACAAATTGAGATGTGAACTGTCTGAAGACAAAAGCGATGCCGATGTCGACTTTAATGCAACATTTTCATAATGCAATCAACGTGTTGTGTTGTGTTATGTTATGTTTTGTTGTGTTGTGTTACTTGTGATCGTCTGAACACAACTCACACACAGTCGTGTATTGCTATTGAAAATTCATTTCGTGATTCTTTTTGCGAAAAAACTGTTCACATGGTAAAAGAAAATGAAACACGAAATACAGTGTGTGCGCGCTCCGCTCGCGGCTATATTAAGACCGTTATGTGTACAAAAAAATATTCAAACTGAGAACTGCGAACGCAACTTGTGCTCGCCGATTGATGTCCGCCCAAACATTTTTAACTGTCACTCAAACGGCGAAGTGAAAACATGCTCACAAAATGTTTGTAAAGAGCAGTAAACTAAAACTAAACTAAAGAATCATTCATTCGATGATATATAGCGAAGAAGAGAAGGTACAACACACGGCTTCACCACTGTCAACAGGCACCTGCATGCTAGGCTCGACACTCGCAACTCAACTCGTGCAGTGTTTTCATTGAAATGCACGCGTTTTGCGTTCCTTGTGACATGAATTCTGTACTTATTCTGTGTTTATATGTGCTCAATGTTCTTGTTCTAAAAGAGGACAGCGAATAGTGAACACTATGAACGCAGAGCAGTGTAAGTGATTGTCACACCAACTGTTTCCGAATGTGCACACCACTGGTAAATAAGCTACAACATGCTTAGTATATCTGTTCGAGAGTTGAGTTGAGTTTGCACTGTTTCACTCACTTTCTGCTTAGCTGAGATATGCGAAACAACTCTCACTGCGAACTGGTGACACTAACATACACAGCGAAAGTTGGCACAGGAGTTAAGGTTCAAGAGAAACGTATTCACTTAGCTATACATCATCCGAACCGCAGACTTATTTAACTCTAATTTTCGGCAAATATTTGAGGCGAACAGTGAACGACTGCGAGAGTGAAATGAACACAACGGAGACACGCGTTTTAAACAATTATTGCAGTAAAATGTGTTGCAATGCAAATGAATGCTGTGAATGCAATTGAAAGCGCAATTTCCGAAGTTAAATACGAAAAGTTGAAAGCGATCTTTTCGCGTAAAATTAAGAGAAAATTAATATTCATAGTGATAGACGCGATGCACCAGTGAACGATGCAAACTGTCAATTTATGATTAATTAGTTAGCAAACAACAAAACTCTGCGGTCTTAAATCATTATCCATCATTAGTATCTGCAAGACCGCCGCTGTTGTTCGCCGTGCATTTCCCAATTTATCCTCCGCACACACTTGTCTTCTGCAAGCGCGCATCTTCGCCTGTTTCGCTGGGCAACATTTATAGGTATCTTTTCTCATCGAATGCACAACTAGCAAACTTGTGCATCAGTCTCAGCATCAGTGTGTGCGCATACATAGACATCAATTGCAGTCAGTGTATATGTTATTTTGTCGCCGATTTTTTTAGAGCAAAAAGCGTTGTACCGAAAACAGAGGTTTACATGCTTATATTCTACTTTAAGCTTTTTTAAGTAAATTGTAATTAATTGTTACTCATCGCAGTAATTATTAAGCATAGCAAAAAAGTGAAAAAAAGGTGAACAGAGACAAACTCATCATTCTCTTCTCTTTACGCAGCATTTGTTTTTAAAATGAATGTTTTTTCGCGTTTTTTGTGAATACGAAACAAGCCGAATACAAATTGCATTATTTAGTGATTATGAATTATAATAAATTTTGAAATAAAATCGTTGCAACAGTTTTAGTTTGTCTGCATCGTTTAAATACGGTTAACGTTGTGTTCACTTGCGTTTAGTTCCTGCCGCGAGTTTCGGTTGCGTTTTGCTAAATTACTTTTTGCCTCATCTTTCATCGAAAGCGCGTATTTCGTGAATGAAATGCGACTTGGAAATTACACCGTCAATATTATAATTAATGAAATTATTGGCGTGGGAATAATCATTCACCGCCGCTTTTCCTCTTTTACAGCCTCTTTTCATTCATCGATTACGAAAAAAATGTTTGAAAGTGAAAAACGTTTGAATTTTGAAAAGGCAACAATTTTTGGACCGGAATTTATAAACGCGAACAAGTAATTGATCTGCGATCAAACGTGAAAACTGACTTTCGTTTCCTTTCCATGTTACATCGAAAAGCGATTCATTTAAGTAATGCAAATCTGTACAACATTCATATAAGGTTATATACTACAACGTTCATATTGTTTGTCTAGTTCACATTCGCACGCAAATGAATCCATCTTTTAGTTCAAAGCACTTCATTTTCATTTTCACATTTATTTCGAAATATAATTTTGGTATTTTGCAAAATTTTTTCGAAATGAAGCGAAATTTTTAGAAAAAGCGGTGAATCGAGTTTTCGTTCATAATTTCGTTTGATGTATACAAGATACACTTTTGTTGACATTTTGTGCGGTAAAACATCGCAAAACGATTGAATCGCTTCGTTCACCACTCTAGCTGCTCTTCTCTCGCTTTTCAAATTTCGCAAACATCACTTTTCGACGTTTCGCATATTTTTTTGTTTTGCTTTTTATTATTTTTATCGTCGATTGAAGGTTAAACGAAGCGTACTCACAAATATTGAATTTAATATACTTTTTTAGTGCTTCAAAATATTTGCGAAACACACGTCTTTTTCAGTCGCTGTTTTTTGCAGTTTGTGTTCACTTTTCAAAGTCGAGCACTGAGATCACAGCTGAAGATAATGTCACTCGATTGCGTGCTCATCAAACTGTGACCATCTTCACTTGCAATCGAAAAGGGTTTTCGAAGGCAAACAAACAAACGTTTAACGTTCAGCTTTGTGGGAGCAAATTTCTCATTATTATTATTATTATTCTTCGTTTTTATTTCCCGTTTGTTTTTAAAGTAAAAAAAGAAGTGAAAAATGCAAAGTGCAACGAAATTGTGATGATCAGTGAAGAAGATTGAAATCATTACAATTTAGTTGCATTCGAAATGAGTTTTTCTTTAAAAAACGAAACGAAACGAAACTGAATTTTTTTTCATTTCCACAGAATTTCTTGTTTTCAATTTTTTTCCTTTTTAACAAACATTTACAAGATTAAATGGAAATTGAATGAAGAAATTGAATTTGCTTGTTTTAGCTTGTTGTCTCTTTTTTGTGTAAAATTATTTTCATAGAATTTGTTATCATTTATTCTTAATTATGTACAAGTATTAGTTTTGTTTTTTGTGTTTGTTTTCGAAATTTGGCGAAAATTGTTCACATTTAAAATAATTCTTGAAAGCTTGTCAAAGCAGGAATGATTGAGTCGCCGTTCGTTTGATGAATACCGCTTTGATGCGAATGATGTGAATGTGAATGATGCGAATGCGATAAATGCGACGGCGGCGATGAACTTCTTCTTAACATTGTACAGGAACTCGACGAAATCTGCGGAAATTGATCTAGACTCGATCCGTTCGACGCGTTCGACGGCACCATTTCGCTTTGCTCGTGAATCATAGCCGCTATCGACGGACTCGGCGTCGACAACGGTCGAGTACTACTTCCGCCTGGACTTCCGATTCCGGTCGACGGACTTTCCGGATTGCCGGTAATTGAATTGCCTCCTAACGATTTTTGGCTCAGCGGTTGTCCATCGCCGGTCACCTGGTCATGTTGTTTATTATTGTTCCTTCTCCACTTCGCTCTAGCGTTTTGAAACCATACCTATTGTTGTCACAAAATGACATTTTATAAAACTATATATTAGCAAGCTGACAAACAATGCAAAGCAAAAGCGAATAAAGTAAAGTAGCAGTTAAAAAGTTACAAAAAGAAGAGAAAGTAAATGTGTATGTGACTTGCAACATCGGTTACCTGCAGGACACGCTTGGTAAGGCCAGTTTTATGTGCTAAATTTTTCAAATCTTTCGCGTCTGGATTTTGATTATACGAAAAGTAATTTTTCATCGCTCTTAATTGATGGTGTTTAAATGATGTGCGCATCCTTTTCGTCCGTTGTCCGCCTTGTGCGTTCAGTCCGTGACAGGAAATGTTTTGTCCTCCATTCGACGATACACCAGAAGAGTCGTGAATACCAGCGGACAGTATATCCACACCGCCACACGTGACCGAACCTTTTTATTGCGAAAGTCAAAAACAAGGGTCTTTTAGAAACATCGCATGTACATGTATTTCAAAAAAGGTGAAACGCAAATGTTCTCAATTTATTGTGGCGTCTATCACACTCGATCGAAGAGGTGGGTCACTCGTCTCGTGTGCCCAAGTTTTGCATTCAGTTCAAAAGTAATCGTTTCACTGAATCGGCTAGATAATCAACGCATTGCGCGTTTTGCGGAATGAAAAATTTGCTGCTCGCAAAAAGGCAACCTTTTTTAATCTTATAATTAATGTGAGAAGAATTGATATGCGCTCGATTCACGTTAGACGTCATTTGAAAATCACCGATTTTCATCACTTTTCATCCCTTCTGAATTTTAATCGCCACACATTTATGCGCGCCTTTTGCTTCATCTTATTTCGCCGTTTTTCGCAATTATTAATGAATACATAATAAATAATAACAAATATGAGTTGTCTGTCAAAGAAGTAACGAAAAATGCTAAACAGCCGCAAAAGCATTGAAATAAGTTTGCCGCAAAAAAGTTTCGCTTTCCTCTCAATCTTCACTAAAATTACCAAAAATTTGCAAAATACGAAAATTGAAAACTGAAAATTATTTATTCGTGAGAAAGTAATTATAAACGTTTAAAATCTAACCTTTTTTATATTAATTAACAATTCATTAATGCATGTAAATCAATGTCTTCATTGATTAATTACGTTTAATTTGTGTGAACCGTTTGTCGTGATTAATATTCGTCGAAAAAGCTGCTTGCTCTCAAAAATAGTTATATTTACTAATATTAGTTAGTTCGATATATATATGTATTTTGCATTGCGTTTGCTATTTTTTAAAGGGCAGGTTTCGTT
>NCKV01000301.1:0-20174 GCA_003675905.2 Leptotrombidium deliense
TCGTTGGAAATGATCAATGATGTAAAAAGTGATCCGAAAAAGAGAGCAAATTATTCTCATCTGAAGCAAATAACAGAGAAAAATTGAGTGTACTGAAAGGGTCAGTAAAGTGTGCTTTCCGCTTGCAATTATTGGTAATATTGTTTCAATTAAAAAGCATTCAACGAATTTCATGATGGAAAAGAAGGTTAAAATGGTGGTAAAGATGGCGCCTCGATTTTGAGGCGATTTCGCTTCGCATTTATTTAAAACTGCAAAAAATCGAAACAAACTTTAGAAAACATCAAAATGCAGTTAAAAGCGATGCTATTTTACGATTTATTCATGCTGCGAGCATATCGTATGCGATTGTGGTACGAAATATTTTTTATTACACATAAAAATGAGATACGAATTACAACGAAGACGAAGACGTAAATTGAAGACGACATTTATTCGCGAACAACGAAAGAGTAAAAAAATTAGGATTGTTCGCAATAATGATTTTACTTTTAATGGAATTACTCAATTTAGCAATTTGCTTTTTATGCTCAAATTTCTTTTAATGTTTAACTTGTGACATTGCGATCGCAAAATGCTTTCTTGAATGTAATGAAAAGTGAAAACAGTTGAGAACAGTTCAATGATTTTTTAATCGAAATTGAACTCAACGATTCGTTATGAATTGCATTGAACATATTTCAAATATTGCACAAATTTCGTTTTTTGAAAAACATACGTATTTTTCGACAATAAATGGTTCACTTGTATTCACGTATTGTGCGTATGTAATAACCGAGTTCCGTTCGGCAGACACGTGAATGCTGTGCAAATGAATTGCATGAATTCGCATCTCTTGTGATCGCATCAAAATGTTGTTATTTCTGTGTTTCCTGTTTCTTCAATTCGCACATTTTATTCATAAATAAAATGAAAATGCGTATAATTATGCTTTTGTTTTTTAATGAACACACGAAACTGACTCTTGTGTAATTAATTACAATTTTGCGCTTTGTTCGAAATCAGTGAACTTTTTAACTGTGAATTCAAAGTTTACAAAGTATAAACGAAACTCAATTTTGTTTGTTTGACAGTTGCACAAACTAACTGTTCACTGTGAATTGTGCACTCTTTTTGTTGCTGTTTGTTAAAAATGAAATTCGAGTGTTTCTTGAAAATCTCGTGAATACAGTGTTATTAAATGAAAATTTGTTTAAATTATATTTGCGTTATTTTGCGCTTGCAAAATATAATATTAATATAACAATATTCGCAAAGAGGTGACAAATCATTTTTCTTATCAAGAAAGCATTAAGATATGAGAAATAAGAAGCGAATAGCGTTCACAGTCGCAATGTTACTTTTGTATTAACTTTTTATGGAGCAAAAAATGAAGCAAAAAGTGAAGTAAACAAACGATTTATCACGAAAAGTAATGAAAAGATCGTTTTCGAAAAATGTTGTTGCCGAATGCGAGATGAAAACGGAGAGAAACGAAGAAACTACGAAACGTTGTGAATAGATTTACGGTCAACATTTGAACATTGCAACATTCACGAGTCGCACAGCTTTTGGTTGCAAAATTTGTTTTTCTTTCGCCAATCTCGATGAAAGCGTTTTGAATGCTATTTTCGTTGCATAATTGTTACTTTGCGAAATTCGAATCGCTTTTATCGATAATAACTGCTTTTCGATTCAATGAAAAGCACTGTAATTACGAAATGAAGGAAAACATTCGCGACAGCTTTCACTGATTCATTTAATATGCAAATTTGCAACGCGATTCGATTGTGTGCACTTCAATGTCCAACACTCGAATGAATCGGTTTCACTTACACAGAACTTTTTCTGCTTTTGTTATCGCTCCAAAAATCGAATATCTGCAGTTCATTGTTTTGGTCAACCAAAGTTGGCGCTGTAATAATACCAACTGTTGCCATATATTAATGAATGCACTCAATTAGTGGCCATTAAGTGGATTCAACGCGTTAATCGACGCGAAAACACTTTGCAAAAATGTTGTACACACATTTAATTTCGCAGCGAAAGAGGAGAAAATCGTCGACACACGTAAAATACGAGCAACATTTGGCCAACAGTAAAACACACTGTTCACAGAGCGTCTAATTTAAGATCTCTTAAATTAGGTTTACACGTATCGTTGTTTTCATCACGAAACTGTGTTAAAAAATGCATAAACCAGGCACTTTGTTACAACAACAACGTCATCTGCTCTTTCGACTCTTCGCTACAAGCATTGTTTCCATTCATTTCTAATTACAATAATGAACGCCGCTGTGAACCGATACTTTTTCTATGCAATATTGTTAACTAACTAAGCAACGTTGCGTAAATATGCAAAAAATAGACTCTTTTTTGCATCAATTCAATCGTGCCATTTTTCGAGTATTAATTAAATGTAAACGATCGTCCTCAAAGTCGATTACTTTGCATTAAGCATGTTTACTAATGTGTAATACTTGCTTCAAGTATCGCTCTTTTTAAAGCCTACTTCATTCGTTCTTTATTTACTTTATTTTTCGTTTATTTGTAACCTTTCTTTCAAGAAAACTTAATTTTTTTAAAATTAGCTTTCATTTGTCATAAAAAAGTCTTTTGAATAAAGTTTGAGTGAAAGTGAACAAAAATAGTACAAAAATGTACATCGTTATTACATCGCAAGTTCATACATGTTGTGTATACATGTATTAATCGAAGAAGCACACATTAAATATTTGTGAGCTTCTTTGCCTTTTAAAATAAATGCAACACTTTATTTTATTGAAACATGCCAAGAGAAAGAAGTTTTTAAAGTTTCATAAGCGCAGCAACGAAAACAAAGTTTGTATTCTTCGCTTTTTTCACCGAAAACGATTAGAATGCTGAAAGAAAGCAACTGTTAAGTAATTGCAAATACAGATAAATGCAAACAACGACAAATTGTGACAAATTGATATTTTTGAAGCTAAATCACTAATTGATGGAAACAGTCACATTTGCAGAGCAATGGTCCTCTTAAAGGATTTACAAAATATGTTGAGCATTGAAACAATACTTTTTACCATAAATATTCGATCAAAGTGTAAATCCTGCACACGAAACAGTGTCACATGCTGTTCATCGCTTCTTTTATAGCTGTCGATTTTAAATTTAAAGAAACTGCTTAAAAAACATACAAAAAAGAATATAAAATTTGGTTTGTGTGAAAGATACAAAACATTATTCTAATGATTTGCAGATATTGAAAACGAGTAATGTAATGTTAATGAATATAGCATAAGAAACAAACATTTGCGAACTTTCGGTTCGTTTTTATTTTACAAACGAATGCAAATTAACGGCAATCAAAAATGAGATACAGTTGTGTTTATGAATCGCACTGATTTTCATTCATTTTGGCTTTTTTCAATCACTGCTGTGTTATGCACTGCTACATGTACATGTTCGTAATTGTTGTGAGCGAAAGTGTATTCGAGAAAGTTACATTGAATGCATCTTCATCAAGCATAACGAATGCAAAAATTGTGCAATTCGAGCACTTCGCTTGAATCACTTTGTAATTCACTGATTTCGTTTTGAATGATTTTGCTTCTCGACTCGCTTCGCATCGAAGTGCAGACATTTTAGACGTTTTCACATAAGATAAGTGATTGTTACGCAACATTCAAACTGGAAGCGAGTGATGTTCATTTATATGACGATTGATGTAAAAGTGAAGAGCATTGTAATGATTCCGGCGCGAATTGGTCACCGAAAAGTCTAGACACACCGTTTTATATAAAGAATCGCTTACTTCTTGAAATACACTCAAATTTAATTTAGTGAATTGACACACACTATTTTGGAGACTTTCTTAATCGAACAAATTATTCATTGAATCAGGCATTTTCTGCAATCACAATTCCATTAGTGTCCGCTTTCAATTTCGTTTCTCATTTACTTTAAGCACCGAAAACACAATTTGTTTCGAAAGCTACGCGACTTTTATTTCTCATTTGCAGTCTCTTAAACGTGACTAGATAAACTACTGCACACAAGCACAGCGTACCCACATACATAACTTTCATATTTCACTCGAATGACATAACGTCGATGTAGTATGTTTTCACAATAAAGTGCGCACTCGATTCAAACTAAAGACAAATTTAATTTAACATCGCTCACAAAATGTGTGTTTTTTTAATTTGACACCGAAATTAGCGCATTGAAAGCTTTCCAGAAATAGTTCGCCTAGAATGAATAAAGTGAATGACATTTATTAATTAAACATGAAAACGAGACGAAAGATGCACGAAAATAGCAACACAATTGAATAGCTCGACGAATGTTTAATTATTCGCAATTACAATCGTTTGCTTTTCTAATTGAATAATTGTGTCACATTTTAACAGTTTCAGCGACAATAAATTCGCTGCAAACATAAATCGAAGTGACTGACTTGTTGTGAACTCGAAATGCTGTGAATACGAGTGAGATGCTAAACTCGCATCCTGTGCACTATGCACAAGTTGAACAGTTTGATTACTAACTTTTCAACACAGTGAATAGTGTTTCGCAAGTTTTCGCTACTTATCGGATAACATATTGTATGCAACGAACGAAAATCATTTATTATGAATGTCGTCGAAAAGTATTTTTTTAGAAGACAACAACCAACGGCTTCACAAATTGTTGAAAACACGAGTTCTTGTTTTTGATTGCTTGCGATGTTGCATCGCAACACTTTTTCAGGTGCAAAAAGCTGAGCAACGAGAGAATGTTCGCCGATAAAATTTGAAATTTAAAGTTGCACTTTTCTCGGCGAAAAATGAGAGCAAAGTGAAAAGAAAAGATTTTGACGACGAAAATAGTATCGATATTTTCTAGTTTATAAATCAACTGTAAACATATTCTTTGTTAGTTACACAGACTGCCGATTCGATAACAATGCGAACGGTTAATCAATAGTTGCAATAATGGACAGGAGCGAAATATTTCGATTGTTGCGACACAGGAAACGAGAACAAATAGAAGTGTCAAACGTGCAGTCTTTATTGAAATATAACGAATTTGGTCTCTAGACGGTCAAAACGGTCATTCAATTGATCTGTGATTACATCGTTTCGCTGGCAGATCAGGCGTTCGAAAAACTGACAATACTCGGAAATATACACATTACTTTTCAGAGAAACGCAACTCAAATTTATAATCAGATTACGTTTCGCAAATATTTCATTTTTAGCGCACAACTGTTTTGCTGTTGTTTCAAAAGCGATGTTTTATGCAAAATATTGCCATATATCGAAGCGAATGCATTTACGTTTCCAATGTGAATGTGAAACGCATTCATTAAAATATTTACAGCAAACAAAAGTGCGTATATGCAGCGAATAAAGTATGTGTTCAATACTCGCTTTCTGGCTAATTTGCAGAGCAATTGTTTATTTGACACCGGATATTCGCAAATTAGCGTAAAATATCTGCGTTTCGCTATTTATTATGTGACTTGACTTGCATTCTGGCATTGTGACACATTAACGCTTCTTCCGCCAGATTCAACGCTTGCGGTCAAATAATAGCAATAATATTCTGACAAAGCTTGTGTGACAACGAATTGAACAGAACGCATCGCCTGTCAATGGCTTTATTATCTCTGGCAACACTCGCGACTGTTTCGTTTGCAATCATTGCTTCGTTTCGCTTTTCACCATCAAACAACAAAAAAATAAACGTGAAAAGTGAAGATGACTTTAAAAATGGCCGTCAATGCTTCTATTCTTTCCTGCAATGATTGCAATAAACAACACTAGCTTTACTGCAAATACATCGTGCTTTCGAGAGCTTTGATGTAACTTTTTCTTTTTCAATCTATCCACATCACTATTTTATTTTTTGCTCATAAATAACAGTTTAATCACATTGTTATGTGTACAATGAATAACCATGTCGAACATTTTAGATTACAAATGCAAATTAATGGTGACATTGACAAAAAACAATATATTTTTGCACAATTCAATTCAAAATTGAACTCCATGTGAAATATTATTCACATTGGTGTCACATTTGCATAAGAAATATGCAACGAATAGTTTTAAATTTGCACTGCATTCGAGGTTTTCCAAAGGAATCGAATCGTAACTTTGGTTACGAAATGAATCTCAAAAAAATATACTATTGTTTAAAATGAACAAAGGCTTGATATTTTGCAGCGAACAGTGATTGCATCGACACAATAAACGAATGTTGATTAAACTTGCAGAGGATCAAAGAGACGAAATGAAATGCTTTCTTATTGTGAAAGACAGTTAAACCTTCGCAACAAAATAAAGGCGTATTTTGAGTGATCGATCTTCTATTCGTTCAAGGAAAAGCTAATATTAACGTTCGTAAATACAATTGCCTGAATGCATAATGGTACACATGTATTGCATTTGTGTGAATGCAGCGATTGCGAATGCAAATTTCGTCGAATGCATGTGAAAATCTTGAAAATGTGAAATCGAAAATTGAGTTACTCGAAAGGATAACGAATGCTAAATGTAAGCTGTCTTTGAAATGCAATGCAATGTGTGAAGAATACAATACAATGAATGACAGCTTTGCCTGTTTAAATGTGGTTATAAACAAGAGCAGTAATTCTCGAATGCTTGCAAGGATTCTTCGATTCGTTGCATTGCATTGCATTGCATTGCATAACGATGCATTCCATTGGCCATGTATTCGCCTGAGACACGCAGTTTCGACGGTTATGAAAATGAGTGTCATATTTTCGAGTCGATCAGCCTAGACGAGTAATTCATGTGTTTACATGAATAGCGAGGTTTTGTCGCGTTTTGCTCGGCAATTTCAATTTCTCTTTAATTAATGACTGCGGCGATTATTAACGACATTATAAAAAGTATAAAACAGTTGAATCGATTATTTAGATTAAAAGTGTGTTATGCACAAATTAATAAGAAAGCCATTTTCGCAAAAATTACTTTTCCAAGAAATAAATCACAGCAAAAGTCACTTGCTCTGAAATTGAGCCAAAATCGGTTCACTCGAGTAAACGTATAAATTGTCTTTTTTATTATGAAACGTCACTTTTTCGTTTAATTTATGAAAATTGTGACAACGAAATGTTCGCTAAAATTGGAGTTTTCATATAAGAAAGAAAATATTCATTCATGCTTTTGATATTTCACAGGCAAACTGTGAGACAAATAACAAAAAACAGAGAAGCTGAGGCATTTCGAGTCGACATTTTTCATTTGTTTCTTTAAATAAGCAATTAAATATAACAAAACATTTCACTATTGATTTTAACTTTTTTTATTTTCCGGATTGTTGCAAATTGTGTTCAAATCAATTCCCAGAAAAGAAAAAAAGCATTTTCTCACAGAAAATCAATTTTCTTTTCTTGACAATTATTGACTCTATTCGACAATCAATACAATTACGAGAAAAACAAAAAAGAAAACGAAAACAGTTCGAGTTCGTCAACACTCAAAGCGTTTCATTTATATTTAAATTCTCTTATTACAACAAATAAATAAAGCGAAGAAAGTACAGTAAGTAGTTAGCATTCTTTGTAGAACACTTTCAATTGTTGCGAATCGCAATTCTGGTGCATGTGTGACACTGTGAAATAACAAGAATAGAATACACACAGAAAAGACAATGGTTGAGCTGAACGTGTATTGCGCTTAATTGCAAGACACAAGCAACTGCTATTTATCTAGGATATTGTTTCACAGGTAATTTCGAGAATGTTTCATTCAAGAAATACGCGTAAAAAATAAGGTTTCCAAGTTTGCAAGTCGCACGTTTTTCATTCTTGAAAACAAAAATAAGAAGTAATTGTGAAAACGTGTTGTCTGCTGATATTGAACGCAACATTGAACGTTAATGTTAATGTGTGCCTTCATGTTAATGTTAATAAGCATTCAAACGTTTTACGAATCGCATAAAACTGACAATTAAGTGTACACACAAATTAGTTGAATAGCTAGCTTAAAGCAAGTTTGAAACTGTTTGCAAAATATGTTGCAATGTATTGCAATATTTGCCGATTGCAAACGAATTGGACAATCATTAGTCGCCTGGAATGCTTACAATTTTTTCCTTGAGTTTCGATTGTAAATTGCATTCACAGAGAAGTAATTTATCTGATCGTTTAGTTGCAAACAGCGAATACAAGACATCGTTTCGAGAGCACAGTTAATGAATTTTCGGCTTTGCAAACTTTTCATTCGACGTTTTTTTGTTCGTTTTTGTTTTCTCGTCACTTTACTTTCGTTTATTCTTATACTACAAAATCGCACATTTTTAATAACGTTTTCCTCATTTTTCTTTTCAAAACAGCGATGTTTTCGTATAAAAAGTAAACGGAATTTGCAAAGTTTGCATTTTCAATATATTTCTTTGTCATTTTAATTGAAATCGCAAAAATGTTGATGTAAAAAATGTTTCACCAATATTTACATACAAATGTTACTTAAACTGCATAACTTCCACATTGCAGTAAAATTTACGTTCGTTTGTGTAAAAGTATTGTTTTTAGAACAAAAAAGTAGTAAACATTATAGTTACCGTACAATGCATTGCAAAAAGTTTCATTCGTTTCTCCTTTAAATAGAATTGTTGTAACTGTTTAAACAGAAGTCAACAAAAGACCGAAAACTGTTTGTGTTCGCATTCTGTTTCGAGTGCCATTCAACTGATTTGAAAGCAACTTAAAAGCTGTTCAAACTCAACTCTTCAATCATTATTTATTGTAATTCAGCTTTGAAAGCAAAATTGAAAGAGTTTTGAAATTGATTAGATTCACTTTACATTTATTATCTTTTTTGCAGGTATTTTGAACGTCGGAAATGCGATCTTTTGATTACATGTAAAAAGATATACATTATAAAATTAGCTGCTGTCAAATATCGTGATCGTAATTTAAAAGATGACTGTTTCAACTGCAATGAGTATAAATTGGAAGATATTTAGTTAATACTTTTAACGCGGCCATTATTCGCAAAGGTTTCTGTTTCTAAAAATAGAATCTCATCAATTCTTTGCCATTGCTTTTGTGTTTTAAAGAATGCGTTCACATATTTTCCTTATAAATTGTGATCGCATTTGGATAACGTTAACATTCACTTTCTAACGTTATGCATCGCATCTTTACAAGCATTTTTTTCTCCAGAAAATTGATAACAATGAAATATTCGCTTTTTCTCAACATTCAACACAACACTCAAAACGCTGAACCATATTTTCTGTGAATCAATTTCGCACGTTGAATGATGCTTAAAAGCAAATATTGTAAATTTATACCAATGCTGAAAAGATGGACATTCAATTTGATTGACCGTGATTTGAATTTTTGCAAACATTTCTCTTTTTTCGATAAAAGAGTAATGACAACAAAGGTTGCAAAAACATTGCAAACAAACAATGAATAACAGATAATCAATGTGTGAAACACGTTGACCAATGCTACTCTGTGATACTTTGGACACTTTAATCAAGAACAAACAATTCACACGTTTGTTTGTTTTCGAAATTAATCGAGAAACAGAAACAACTTCAAGAGGTGGATACTACAAAATATTCATTTGTTTTCTGTTAGTTGACATTTTTGAAGTGCTTTGCTTCGTTTGTCACACAATATGATGCATTATTGTTTATAATGCTCTGGAAAGAGCGATGATTGTCATTGAATTGCGGAGAAAACAGAACGAAACAAACGAACTGTTCTGTTCTGTCCGTTCATTACATTTGGAAATAGTTTTCGTGAGAAATAAGCACTGTTTGACTGCCATTGATTTGTTCACCGAAAAAAATGTGTAAATAGAGGCTAAAATAAAAAGATGTTCTCTTCACAGCGAAATCTGCGATAAACTGATCGATTGCCGCGAAAATGTGAAGAATCAATTAATGAAGTATAAAAATGAATGAAATGCGGTGGACACAAAATCCACGAAATCAGTCATTTGATCGCAAGAAAGCAAAAGACGGATCGAGAAACTAACTTTTTATTGGATGCAATGTTTTGCCGAAAATAAAGCAATGCACATCAATTTTTCCATTCGAGGATGAAAAAATGTAATAATTAATGGATATTGTCATCAATTTAAGTCCGCTATTGTATGCACAGTAGTGGATAAAAAGTGTGAACTGAACTGTGAGAAAAGAAAAGAAGCAAGCGAATGCATTTTCAGTCGGCGACACAATAATTCGCAATAAAAATGCTACAAGTTACAATGTGCAACATTGCAAATGTCCAAGTTTGTATACATTTTTATCTTAACGTGCATTGACGTTCGCTGTTCAAGAATCGATGTCAGTTGTCAACTGGCGGCGAAACATTATTCAGATTCTTGCAAAAGCCTGGAGAATTGTGCGAACGCACAGCGTTAAAATGTGCACTTCAAATGCTCCGCAAATGTGTTGTCTAAAGTGACGAATTATCTACAGTAAAAGAGTGATATCAATGTACTCCAGAGTGATATGCTAAATGTCATATTCGCTGAATTTTGAAAGCGATAATCCTCGCTGTGAAACATTTGTGATAGATGTTGATTGAGCATTCGTTGTTCGCGAATAATTGATTTTCGATACACTCGAGAAAGTGAAATTGAATCAGAAAGTGAAATAATGGAAACAAGAAGAAAACATTATAATCAGCAAATTGCAGGTATCTAGATTAGTTTCGCAAACAAATTACAGTTCATTTGTATTTGATGCGTCAAAATATGCTCTGCATTATAATTGCACAATATTTACGCTGCAATAGAAGATTGTTTCGCAAAAGTAAGCAATAAATAATCGTTTCGTTGACGTTCAAAGACTTGAAGCAAGCAGTGAAGCGTTGCATATCAAATTGCAATTTGAAAACAAGTGTATTTTATTGAAAACAGTGAACTTATTAAATATGTTGAAGCGAACAACGAATTGAAAGGCATTCGAGCCGAACTCAGTTGTGGTTTGTTTTCGAGCAATTGAAGTGTGAGCGACAAAATAAAAATAAAAGCAGGAAAAGAGAGAAAATTGCAAAATGTGTAAAAACGCTTCTTCGCCGACAGCGCAAACAAGAGTTGAAAGTTGAATACAAATTTTAATGGATTCAAATCGTCTTTAAAACGAATTTCGCGAAACTTTTGTAGCAAAAGTTAATTAAGCTTAGCAAAAGCGTTCGAAACACTTTTCTCAAGACTTTGCATTCATTGCAAAACTAAATAAAAAATTGAGTGCTTCGCGAAAGACGCAGCTAGCGAACATATGAAAGCGAATTGTATGAATGGTACATGTTCACAGTGTATAGATTATTGTTCTCATGCTTTGCTATGGCTGTGATTTACGCATCTAATTCAATGCTCGAAAGTCGATAGTCGCGCTCGTCGCTTCGTTATTAATTTGTCGAGCATCGATTTTGTTTTTTAGTGAAGCACACAGTGAATGTAAGTTTCGCGGAATATTTTTGGTTTAAATCATCACAAATGGCAATATATCGATTCGCACTCGTAATCAATATGATGTTCATCCGAGTGTTCACATCTTTTTGTTTCTGACTCGCTTCGATTGATATTTATTCAAATTGTAATTCGCTGCCAGAAACAGTGTCAACACTAATTTCGTTCAACCGATACTTGTACCACACTTGTTCTTTTGTTCTCCGATTTCTGGCCATTCGAACGTTAGCCTCGATTTTAGAGCAAAAAATTGTCAGTTGAAAAAAAGCACGATATATGAGCGAAGACATGTGTTTGTTTGCTTACAGTTGCATAGTACACATCGTGTGATATGTGATCAATGTTCGCCTCCCATTTCAATGCTCTTTAAAAGAGAAGCGATGAAAAATGAAACTGCGTTTTGGTGAACTGTGAAACTGGTACTTTTTTATTTACGAGTCGCTTTTATTGCAGCTTCAGTTATTTATTCACATTTATTTGTCATTTTAACGCATATCTTCGCCATGTTACTTTTGCAAAAGAAATGCAATTTCGATTTCAAAAACAAGTAACCGAAACACATTTCTACTGTTGACTTATTTCACTTGTAATATGTTGCAATTAATATCTAACTTTCGCTGTGACGGCTTTACTGTTCTCAGAAATCAATAGTGAACTGTTTAATGTTCACTCTTCACTGTACTTGCTTCTGAAGATTGTCGATTTCTGGAAACGAACGGAACGAACGAACGAATTTAATTGAGAAAAGACAATTAATGTGTACACAGATCTGAGTGAACAAAAGCGAAGTCAGTGTAACAGCGACGTTATACACACTTCTCTACACTAAGTAAACATCAATCGCTGTTTATAACATTTGCAGTGGACTTACAGCGTATTCCGTCGACTTCTCGAGTCGTACAAATGTTCGAACGGTTCGTGCGGTCCTCCGCCGTGCATCGCCTGAGCGGACAGTATTCCGACAGTTGCCATTTTCGATGTGAATATTCTCTAATTGGCACTTTTTAATTAATTATTATTTTCGAATTATCGATTTTCGAAAAATAATCTAGTTAACAAAATATAATCCGTTTTCGAATGATGCGAATGTCTCGTGAATCGCTGAGAAGCAAATGAGAGTTGCTTTTTATTGAGCATTCAAATTACTTGAAGACGACGACTTTAAAAACACTTTTTCAATGTTTGGAAGTAATTGTTGCTGTTGTTGTTGTTGCGAGAGTTACGAAAAAAAGAAGGAGCGGAGAATGAGAAAGGAGTGAGTTCTGAGGACAGAAACAAAGTGCTCTTCGTTCGCGATGCATAAGCACACGAATCTCAGTCAGCGACGACTGCTCACAAATGCTCAGTCTCCGTTCAGAAACTTCACGTGAATTCAAATCACTTTTCGTTGCTCATTTAAACGTCAAAACAAAAGCAAGCAAACGTCGAATATCGTCAAAAGTGTTTCATTTCATTTCATTCCGTTAAGTCGACGAGTGTGAAATGAGTTTGCATTCACAATATGTCATCAAACCAGAATTGGCAAACAGTTTCGTTTCACTGTTTTTACAGTCTTTTCGATAAGACAAACTGTTTAATGTGCGAAACGCTGCTTTTTTCTTGCTTTAACAAAAATTGAATAAACATTGTTTGCATTTATTCATTTTTATCGCACAAATATTCATTAAAAGGGCAATAAAACAGCTTTCACTTGAATTTTGAGTGAATCGTTTCACGTTCAGTTAAGGTTATAAAAAGTGAAGGAAAAGTGCAAAATTATTTCGATGAAAGACTAGAAGCGAAAATAAGTTAACCATGAGCATTCGTTTGTGAAATATTAAACAGCCGGCTTCAAAGACAGTGTATCTATCTGAATTCATTTTTTACATCTTTCGTTCGCTGTTTATCCAAAAGGCATACTTTATGCAAACGAATATAACGCACAATTGTTATTGAACGCTTTGCGAGAGAAGCCAAATTTTTGCAACGATATCAAAGACAGCTTGGATAGAATGGGTGCAACGTTGTTCAGCCCAAAAATGCATTTTAACCAACGCTGTTCGCTGTTATTAGGGGCAAACGACAAAAGGAAGACTTGTAATGTGCTACTGAATGCCAAAAGTTGCATTCAATTTACGAAGGGTCAGTGCGTAATAATTGTGCGAAAGTGTGTTCTATCAGCGAAAAGAGAGAAAATAGCTGCGAGCGATGACTGATCTCGTTTCAACTTTTTTTCCATCTCAACAAATCACCGACATACAACAATATCGAATTCATCTTTCAACGCTTCGCAATGCGTTGTGTCACAAAACGCACACAACTGTCATTTTTATGTTCACTTTCCAACTTGAAAACATTTCTGATTTTCTCGTTTCTTTTCAGCAAACAATTTTGCAAAAGTAAACACAATCGTAAACCTCGAGCACATATGCTTCAATAACAACATACTAGTATATACTTTTAGATTCTTTTAATTGCGAAACAGTGTTGAACACAATTCTTAGAACAGTTTTAGTCGACTACAAGAAATGTTAACGATATTCACTTGTCTCGCAAACGTTCTTAAGAAGTTGTGTTGTGCCTTTCAAGTGTTTCGGATGGCAAATGTATGGCTTTTCGAAGCCATCGTTTCTGGTTTTATACCGACAATTATTCAGTGACATTTTGGTGTGCAACGAGCATGTTGAGAGCGGATTTGTGAAACGATACAATGTTCGCCTTCATTCAATAGAAAAGAAGCAATTTATCCTCTTCACAGCTCATTAATTAATCACCTTTTTACTTAAGGAAACGCGGTTCTAAATATTTAAAAGTGCACTCAAGTAACAGATTACTGTGTACAGGCTTAACATTAGTAGTTGATCACACTGGGCAATTGACCTATTATTTTTTATCGAAAATATAACGTTTCTTGTAAAAATTGTATAAAAGCTCATTTCTTCAGCTTTCAGGAGTAATTTTTCAAGTTTATGAGGTTTCCGTAAGTGGCATTCAATGCGACAATTTCGAACACAACACTCGATTTCACAGCAATTCATTTAGACATTTCGACGAATCACAGTCAAAATATCGCAAAAAATGAAGTTATTTTTCGTCGAGCAACATTCTAAGAAAAGTATTGTTTGAAGGAGAAAAGAAATGAAGTGAACTGTAGTCACTTTAAAATTGAATTCGTTTCTGAAGAACAGCAAACGAGATTCACGTGACTATGATTCGTGATTCAGTCACACCGAAAGTTAACGATCGTTTCTTGAACATCGGTTCTCGAGAACCGACATTTCGCTGTTTGAGAAGCTGAAGAACTTCTTTTTCGCTCATTTCAAGCGTCAAATGAATTCGAAAACTGAAAATGTAGAATTTATTTACACAACGATTTCAATATTTTCGATTCTTTCGAATGCAACGTAAATGTAGCGCAACATTTACTGACGCTGAGATGCTGCTGCCTTTGCAAACATCGCAACAACATTCATTGCATTCGTTTCACAACGCAATTGCGATCAAAGAACACATCAATAGTCGACGTCTCAAATAAGGGTCACTCGATACAAAAATAGAATCGGAGAGATATTGATATTCTTATATTTACGTGATCATTTCATGTTCTTTCGTCCAACATTGCATATGATACACGTTTACTGTTTCATTGCATGTCACTGCTTTTCTCAATCAATGTTCATGTTATTCTATTGCTTTCACTTTACATGCAATCAAAACAGTGAACTATGTGAGCAGCGAATTTGCATTTTGTTGTAAGCTGCTCGAAGTGATTAAACATATTTTGTTGATTGCGGCCATAAATTAAATGATTCTCACAGTGAAGCAAATTTAATACTGTAATTACGTTTTGCTTCTTTTTCGTGTTCCATATTTCATAAATGAAAATATCTCGAATCGACAATATTTTCGAAACACGAAAAGTTTACACATTTTGAGACTCGGTCTGAAATCGATTTGAAAACAATGATTTCAGCACATTTCGGTTGATACGTTTGACGCTGCACTTTAAAATTAGAACACATCTTTTTTCATCTTTTGTTGAACAATCGTTTCTGTGATCGAGAATGCATTTCAATTCCGAGCAACGCTGGCAAATACTTGAAAAAAGGATTCGATATTTCCACAGCAAATTGCGAGCTCTTTGCAAACACACATAATTCAGCGAATATATCTAGACTATAATTTGCGATGCTTAATCAACAGTTTCTCGATCGCATTTCAGTGATACACAGAAACGAAATGCGATGTTTGTTTGCACATCAAACAACGCGAATGCATCGAATCCAATCGATTGTTTTATTTTTGGAAATATTTTTCCATCATTTTGCTATATTAAAATAGCGTAACTATAAATCGATTATTTGATGCTAAAATTACATTACAACGATTCAGTTCACCAAAAAACCTCTATTAATGCATTACCGTTGAATTTGTTTCAAGTTAACTTTTGAAAACATTAATAAGCTACATTATGCATTATACGTACTCTCTAAAGATTTAATGCAAATTTTGCGAAAGCTTTACACACTTTAATCAATCTTCGAAGCCCACTTTTAAATTGAATTTTTGTTGCAAAATACTGTGATTACTGAATTTACAAATGTAGTGCATTCAACCATTTTTGCTTTTGAGTTCGATGATGTAACAAAAAAAGCAAGAAAAGAGTTCTAAAAATAGCCAAATCTTCTTCACTGGAGCAAAGACGAACTTTAATCGAATTTCGTAATTTTTTTGCTCAACAAATATCGATTGCATTCACACCTTTATTCGAAGTCCACTTTAAATTGATCGTATTTCGAGAAAATTTTCAAAGCACATATTTAATCATAACACAAGCAGCTATTGAATTGAATGCTTGTAAGTTGTAAATAAATGTAATTCCTTACTTAATGGCCAGCCGATCAGTGATTACCTATTGTCGATCGTTTTCTCAGCGAAAGCATCCGCAAAACAAATGGATTATTGCAGGCAACCTTTATTTGGTCATTGAGCGCAAAGTCCGCTTTAGCAACGATACAAGACGAGCACACAATGAATGACCGCTTTAAACAGTGTTGAAAAAAGCGTTGAATGTGTGGCCTGCTTTCACAGGATTCAAAATGAAAATAAATGATAAAGTTTGGCGAAGCTTTGTAAAGGGAAAGAAATATTTGTAATCGTCACTGAAAACAGTAAAGTTGTATTGAAAATCGAACAGTCATCAACGTTTCACTCAATAAGAATGATGATGCTCGAATGCGGATCGATGCTCACCGCAATTCGCTGCAAGCGGCCAAATGTTGCACCGCAAAGTGAACACCGGCTTTGCTCGAAATTTGCTTACATTGATTTCGCGATAGTTTCATGGTCACAAAAATTAATGTTTAATTCAATCAACTGTTTACTTCTTTGTTGTGTTGTGCACTAAATTCTCTTATTCTTTGCTCTTTGTGATCATTGATTGAGAAGCAGTTAATTTGCACGCGTAATTGTTCCGCATTGATAGAAGTGAAGATTAAATTTAGCGCAAGAATAGTTTTCACTATCGTCACGAAAGAAAAACAAAAGCTGAAAAGAATTAATGAGAAGTATTTTTAGGATGCAATCTCGTTCACCAAAGTCGCAGTGAACGTAAAAGATTAAAGAAATCAACAAAAAACGTGAACTTTTGGATAAGAAGCTAAATAAAATGCGGTGAAATTGTTTTTTTACGACAAAATTATATTTCTTCGCAAAATAATTTAAAAGAAATATGCTTCTCTTTGCTTTGTTTAAGCATCTTCAATGAACGACGCGAACAATGGGATGTTTATTTTTAGAATAATGTGATGTTGTTTTCCAATACATTAATTTAGAAAATAATACTTCGTGCTCTCATTGTTCGCTAAATGCGAATCTCATTGAATTACGAACTGACTTTATTCACAGTGACTCTACTGGTTCAAGTGTCTGCTGAATTTATTGCAATCATATCAAAGTTCACTTTAAATTAATCTCAACTCATATTCTTTTTGCATTGCGACATTTCTTCGAATGGTCTCATTTCGCGGAAAAGTGCAATAAAATTCTTTCAGTTAATTTATTTTCAACTTCTTTTCGACTTTGTATTCAAATTTTTTGAAAAATTAATATTAATATCACTTCATCAGTACTTTTACGAATATTTGCAAAAGATATCGACTTATTTTACATAATTCTGTGCTGAATTTGAAACTGATGGAAATTGGAATGAATTTTATCAGCAGAATTATAGAGTTGCAAAAAGTAACTTGAAACATAGTTTTGGAATTAATAATATGAGTCATCCAAAGTTTCAAGTAAATGAACAGGTGTACAATAACAATCTTCTAGTAAAATAAAGTTACTCATTGCAATTTGCAAAAAAGCATTTTAATAATATACTAAATGCGCACTTTCATTGATCAATAACTATATTTCTGCTTGAATACAAATACAGTATATAAAAATGCATCCATTGTGCAATATTGACAATAGATTTTGCATATTGAAAGGTTTTTCGTTCCATTGTTTTTAACTTTTTTAAAATACACTTGAAAATAGTTGCAATTTTTTGTTTCGTTTACATTTGTTTCATTGATTTGAAAACGAAACTGTTTCGAAACAGTTTGTGTTGCAGTTGCCATCTTTTGAGTTGCAATCAAAAAATAATATTTTGTTAATGCGTTTAATACTGAAAATTTGAAAAGTGCTTAAAATTATGATATCAAAAAAGTACAAAATGAATGAGTTTCACTTGTCATGAAAACGTATAATTTCGCTGCTATTCGTTTACATTGATTACACTTATTACAAACTTGTGTGACACATTGCAATGTTTTACAGTGGTTCTAGAACGTTTTATGTAACGTTTAAATATATAATAGTAACTTGCAAAATGAAAATATCAAAAATGTAGGTAATATATAAAGTTGACGTTGTAATTTGCAAAATTTTTGACCAAGAAATGAATTACGCACGAATAATTTTTCAATTAAAATTAGAAAACAGTTGCGTTGAGAGTTGTGTGTGCACAGAGGAATGGAGTGCAATAAGCAATGTAGATCAGTGCATTCAGTAAATGAGAGACGCATTCAATTTCGTAATAGAAACACGCTTTTTGGATATATTCGTGTAATTGAAAGAAAGACATTTTTAGGCAATCAAAAAGAACAAAAAAGATAAAAATGAAAAATAATAAAAATATGTTTTTCCTATTTTGTGCACGTAATATGAGCTTGAAGCATACATTTTCAGCTCAAGAATAGTTACCGCAAATTGTTCTTACTTTTCATTGATTACTGACTTCGCTATTACGAATCAATGAATACGACGATGCACCGAATATATAAACGCATCGAAACGAACCATTTTCGCTTATATCTCCAGCAACAACAAAAGTTGGAATCAAATGTAATTATGTGATCGTTACATTCATCGCTTCAATCAGTTCCGCGCTGTGCTTATTAAATTTCATTTTTTGCTAATTTTGCATACAGCATTCATTGAAAAGTGAAACACATGAAAAACAGTGCAGCTCGGTAATCAAGCAAAACTAATTTCGCAACGAAAATTATTGATTTTCGAGAGCAAATTGTTTTTCCGCATACTTTTCTGTTTGCAACTTTAATTAATGGAGAAAGTTTATGATTTTGTAAAGCCGCAAACTTTATATTTGTTTGCTTACGCATTTTTGCTTACACCGAATATTATTTAATGTAAGCCTTTATTTACAGACATGTGGTCGCTTTTTCCAAATTAATTTGTAAAATGCAAATGCAAATGCAATGCAAAATGCGCAAGCAAAACGGTTTGCGTGTCTCACCTTCGATATTTGCGAAACGACTACATTTTAAATGTATATTCATTAAAACAAGGAAACATACAATTTTCGTACCAATTAAAAGTGTATTATTCAAAAGCGTATATTATTTGTTATCCACATTATCATCATTACAGCGACTATTTAGCAGGATAATTATTGCTTTTATCGTGATTACAAGTACAAAAACGCTGCTGCTCGTCAACAAATATAACTTGACAGAAACAGCCGAGAATTATGTAATTGTGGTTTATATCGAACTCTGAACACGTTTCATGTTCACACGCTCGTCAATATGAGTGAATTCGCTGTCAAACACAGCAAACAACCATTTCTTGAAAAATTCGACAACAAAGCTTCGAGGAAAAGAAAATTGACAACGATTTTTGGAGCAGAAAATACAAAATGTACAGAATGTATGTGTATGTGTGTGTTGTATGTGTATCGCAGAAACACACTGTTTGCCACATGAAACGAAGATTGAGCGCAAAGATGTACTCTTTTCGCCATCGCATCACTTCGCACACGGAACGAAGCTATAATTTTTCATAATCTTTTGTTACTCGATTCATTTTCCAAATAAAGCGAGATTAGAAGAAAAAACGCCAAAAAAGTATACATTTTAAAATGATATTAGTGTAATGAGTTTCATTGTTACGCAACGTAATTTTGATAAAATGTCTATCAAACGTTCTATGCGAGTTAACGTTCACTTCGATTTTTGCGATGCGAAGAAATGAAAACACATGAAATTGATGAAAATGGAAACATAAAAGATAACGAAACGTAAATGTAATTAACAAAAGCCTCCGGTTGTTCAGTATCACCGTTGACGTTGAATCGACATTTTCGCGATTACAGTTGTGAGATGCATTGAAATGCTTGAATAACAACTTGCTTTTTCTCTGTTAAATTATGTGTCGAAAATGCTGTGTATGTGTGTGTGTGTGTGTGTGTGTGTGTGTGTGTGTGTGTGTGTGTGTGTGTGT
>NCKV01000302.1:0-20152 GCA_003675905.2 Leptotrombidium deliense
ATTTCATATTCAGCACATATTTTGCAACTCGCATTGAACACTTGCACTGTTTTGCTTTTTGTTCAATTTCATACCGTTTTGCATTACACGAATATATAAACAAATGATTAAATGAATGTTGCACTTGTTTCTGACGTAATTGTGACATATTGTCAAAAATATTGTAATTATTAACGGACACTTTTTTACGCAACAAAAAACAAATGTTTGTAATTTAGTGAAAAGGCGCGAAGTGAAAGTTGCTCGAAAATGAAAAGCAAGAAAATCGTGAACAGAATTCATTGTCGAACAATATTCAAAATAAGAACGATTGTTCGCAATTCGTTCAGAATCAATGATCCGCGTCGTTTATAAGATTACTTTTCGACATTTAATACAAGATTTCACTGAATCTTGAATCACAAATAACTAAAAAGTGCGTTTTTCAACGAATCGTGAACAATGAATGGATGAAGAATATATGGTCGCGATGAACAGTGTGAGCGTTGTGAGTGCAGCTTTAGCTGTTTCCTCGAATGAATCTCGCTGCTTCCGATGTGTTGTTGTGTGCAGTGTTGTGTAGGCCACACTTTAACGAACGTCGAGCGAAGTAAATATCGATCATTCGCAACTCACACACTGTACATTACATTCGACACTCTCAGTGGAAATATGCTTTTCATGTGATACACATGGTACTAAACATAAGTCAAACAATACATAAGAATTAAATCACACTATTTGTCGGTTTCTTTATTGTTTGTGATTATATTTTCAGTAGCACCCACAGAAACAATGCATTTCAATTGTTTAGTGAAAAACACCAAAAACACCCACACACATACACTTTGTTTCCGGAAAGGATGCTTTCACAATGTGTTGTATTTTAAAATGAAGCATCGACGCAGTTTCACAGGTGGTTTGCTTTCTAAATAATTTCTCAAATATTTATAAAACACATGAAACATTGAAACAATATTGTAACTCTACATTGTAACTTACGCACTGCAAACGAAAACTGCAGCGACGAGAGATTTGTGCGATAAATAATTGCGCAATGTTATACATGGGAAAGAGACGAATACGTTTCCAGTGAATTCATAAAATGAATAAAATTTTGTTAATTTCAGTGCTCATATAAATTCAATGAGACGTGCAACGTTAAAAAAGAATAACTGTCTGTGCCGTTCTCAGAATGCCAATTGTTAATTATGCAACATTTTGCCATTTTGTTGAAAATCGTTTCTGACACTGCTTAAGAAATAAGATGTTCTGTTTATGGAAACAACACACGTTTCATTTGTGTTCACAAAGATTGGTGACAAACTTTTAACAATTCAAAAGTCAACTGAAAATCAAGTGAATTCGTGAGGAAACGTGAACCGAAAATGGACTCGACTCTGGAGGAAAAGTCGAGAATCTTTTTTGCAATTGAAAAATGCAGTGACAGCAGTGTAAGAAATTGGAAATATTGTGTACACCAGTGTCGCAGAACGAAATGTCAATTTAAATATTTGAAAGTCACGAATTGAGAAACAATTGCTCTCGATTACGACCTGTTCTGTTGCGATTCGGTCATTCGAAACATTTGAACATTAGTCTGTGATCGAAACTCTAACAGTCAGTCATTCATTGTACGTGTATTTATAGCAACGACCGCATTGACTGCGAAATGGTTACCCAATTATTATGAGAGTCACGACATTGGTTCCAATAAATGAGAGCTTCGTTTCGTGTGGCAATTAAGTGAACTTGGATCGTTTGAAAGGCGCGCACACGTTTTGCGGAAACAAAAATGAAACACATTTAAATGTTGGTCGCAAAAGGTGCGCGACCGGCTTGGTCTTCAACTGGCTGTTGGCGCGAGAACGCAATCAATATTTGAGAGTATTTCATTCGGAAGACAATGCGAACAATATTTCTGGTCTTTTGTTTTTAGAGTTTTCGAAATGCGAAGAAAAGGATGAAAGAAGTGAACGAGCAAAGAGAGTGAGCTGAACAGCCGAACCAACGAACGGGGGTCAAAATGCGGGGGCGCACTCATCGATCGGCACCTGAAGTAAAGTACTGCATTGCAGTACAGTACTGTACTCATAGTACGCACACTTCATGCTCTCTGTTCTCAGTGTGCTCTGAATGTTCACTGTTTCTCGGCGTTGTGTACAGCGATGCGAACCGTGAGATGCAACCAGCCTCACGCAAATATAGGGTGTAAGGCAATCAATCGCCGAATACACTCCACTTTGCACACATATTTCTTGCTCTTTTAATATACGTCGCCAATTCAATAATTCAATACTTCAACAATAATGAGTAAAAAATTTAACGGATATTCTTTTTGTGTGCAAATGTGAAATCAATAATTGCATTATTCTTCGATCGATTCGTTGCCGATTCACATTCGAGTTCCATTTTTTTCTCAGCATTCTTCATTCATGTCTTTTCTTCTTTTTTTCGCCTTTTTGCATTTTAATTACTTGTGTAACAATTGAGGTGATGACCGTCTCAATATTCGCTCTTGCGAGCGATTAATTCGCAGTTCGAATGTTATTCGGCAAAAAATCGCCGAAAAATGTTTCCGAGAAAGCGAAGTGAGTCGTCGCGAGATGTTGAAATTGTATTCAAGTGAAGCAAAGAGTGTACCGTGGTTCTCTTTCGGAACGATTACTTTAAGTAATCTTCGAGTGCCGCGAAACACTCTTGCTCGCAGTTCTCGATTTCGCCGCAAAAACAATGAACATTCGCCCATTGCTCAGACTGTGAAAGATTCTTCGCGTGTTTCATTGTAATTCGAAACAAAATGAAAACGATCTTTTAATTGGAATGGAATTCATTAATGAAGAATTAGCCAGTAAAAAATAACGAAAAATGTGTGCGCACTGACAATAATGCGTTTATAAGTGAGTTAATCACTTCTCGATAAACTTTTTTTTGCGACAATAATTTGTTTTTAATGAAATAATGCAATCGTAAACAATTTACAGTCAATTGCAGAGGTAACAGCGTTCACATTCAATTCAATGTTTTCTTCGAAATACGAATTAAGAATGCATTAAAAGTACAGCAATAATGTGATGCAAAAACTTTACTTTTTTTTACTTCTCAGTTTCAGTGAAATTTAATTTAAATTAAATACGAAAGCTTTTCAATCTTAATTTCTGTTGTTTTACATTTTTGTGTTCATTTATCGATTGTTGCACCTTTTTGGCTGCTCATTACTTGCAAACTCACGTTTCGCTGCGAAAGAGAAACACTTTTTTACAACATTCGAAAATATGAGCGAAAACAATGTGAGAACAAGGCGCTCGTTACACGCGTTTACTGTCGTTGTATAATTTTTAAGTTTATCGTGCGAAATGTGAAAGAACAGCGATATTTTCGTTTTTCGCCGCAAACCGTATTTTATTAGTATGTTTGGTAATGCATCTGGAATTAAATATCGACTCGAGTGAATCTAGTATCGCTTTATTCACAGTATCAGTGTTCTGAAATTAAAAACCGTTACAATTCGTCTCTGCGTCAAATTGCGATAAATTAACTTTTGTAGTGCTCAATAATACTTTGCTTTTCTAGGTTTTATTGCACATTTACTGTCTTTCAAATGGCTTTCTTTTTGTTTTTAATTCATTTATCACTTTTCACTGCAAATGCTGTCACAGTTACGGTATGCATGCACTTGCCTTCCGTCGCATCCTTTTCACTGAAATTTTCAATTTCGCAACAAAAACGTGAAATTGATTCCACTTTATTGACAGTCTGCGACGCTGAAAGCAGTATTTATTCTATTCTGTTCAGTTCAATGTAGTGTCCTTTTTGCAGTCCTTATTTTCGACAAAATGTCAACGTTCGCCATATTACGTGGCGTACTTAATTAACTAATCGCCTGTGAATAGACTGTTGTTATGCGACTAGTATTCCAACATTGAAAGCGGGTTTGCATATTAATCAATTCTGACACTTATCGAATGATTGCAGACATTTTGCAATCCTTATATTATCACAGAAAAGGTATGCACATACTCATATATAACTTATATTGCGATGTGCACGTTAATCATTTCGCTCTGTTTCTGCAGTCAATTGCAAAAGTCGACATCACAAACAAGTAAGCCGACATTTTTTGTAGTTATTGAATAATCGGTCACCGATTCGGCAGAATCGCCCGCAGTCGCTTTTCTAAGTGAACCAGTCTGTATTTAATTTTACAAAGGCATCGAATATCGATGCAAGTAGCAAAGACACAATACGCCGTCGGTGTGATCTCAGCTGCTTCACCAAATTAATTGACATCCATTGTAATTTCTTATTTTTATCGTCTTCTAATACCATAAAAATGGCTGCACTCATTTATGCTCTAATTTGCTTTACTGCTCGCAAATAAAATGAAGACATCTCTTCTTATTTCGCCGAGTAACCAATCAGATGTACATCAGACAAGTTCGAAGAGGCGAGACAGACATTTTAAATCATCCTTAATTATAGAAAATTTACCATTGAAACAAAAATTTAGAAGAAAAGTCGAAAGTAATAGAAATAAGTCAGCACTTGTTTTAAAGAAAATGAAGACTTTTGAAGCTTTTATGCAGCATGTAACATTGTCTTGTAATTGAAAACATCTTTGAAATTTAAGTTCGATTTAATTTGATGAAATACGTGACTTGAGACTTTGAAAATTGTGACATTTTTATTTGGCCGTCTGAATCGAAGCGCTGATTCAGTGTCGAATTCAACGATTGCAAACAAATTGCATTCTCGACAGCGAAACGTTTGTGTTTCAGGTTAACTGAGACTAACAAACAACTTGTTGTAACTGTTCGCTTTCTTTCACCGATTTCATAGTTTTTTCTTCTTTTCTCTGAAATCGACTGCAAACAAAAAGAGTGAAACGTTCGCAATTTCGTGTGTTACGCCGCGAACACTTCCAACACTTTTCTGGTAATCAAATTAAAAGTTAGCCGAAAAAAGTTTTTGCATTGTTTTCTCGTCTTGCGAAAAGTACACAAATTGAGGGTAAAAGAATTACTGTGAAACGAAAACGAAACATGGTTTAGCAATTGATGCACAGTTTCATCCGCAAACCATTTCAACATTAATTTATTCTTTTATGTTTTGCTGCTTTCAAATTTTGAATTACAAAAAACATGGAATCACAACTCGCAGCGCAATTGATGCTCGATTTAATTTGTATCCTTTGGGTTTTTATCCGTCGGTGTCTGCCTTAAAGTCTCGATTCGAGTCGTGTTGTCTGCACTTTTTTGTTACCCAATCGAGTGTCACTCGCTTTTCTATTCGCTTCTATTGAACGACGAAAAAACGCTACAAAACTACAAACTAGTAAATTACAAGTCCGAAATCGAGATGAAATGGATAGTTATTATGAAATGTTATTGATCGTCGAGCTTGAAATCACACATGGAAAGTGCCACAAAAAGGTTCGCAAAGTACGATGTGTCAGTCGAGCGCACACATTGTCAACTAACTTCTAAACCTCTAGAATTGAGTTACTCGCAAAGAGATCGAAATTCGAATCGAAATCGTGTTAATTGACAGCAAAGCGGATACTTCTTTTTTGACCACTTTCTGCACTTTTCTGCGAAATTAGCGACAAAAAGGTTGCAACGGAATCGTTGCATTGCGCTTCATTATTCTTCGTTAATTTGGGCACTTTCTGAACACAACTTTCGGCACAACTTTTTTAATTTCGGCACAAACTTTTAATTGCTACCAATTTAAATGCATTTCAATTCTGTGTAGATTAAAATTTAACGGTCAAATAAAACAGAATTGAGAGGCAATGCAAACACAAGCAATGATTACGATTTAAATGAAAGATGAAATGAAATGAACGCATCGGTTCGTTATGAATGCAATAAAAAATGACAAACACTGCAAACAAATGCAATCGTTGTTTAAATAATCATTTTATGTTGGTGTTTTTATGCTGAAAAATACGTTTCGCGATTTATTTCTTGTTTTCACTTCACATATTCGCAAATATGGCAAACAATTTTTGAATTCAAATCAAATCTTTGCTGATCCGTGTTTTCGAGTGTTGTAAATGCAAATCGCGATTGATTTCGAGTTTCACTTTCTCAGCTTTTGCAATAAAATTTGTTTCACTTTCACACATTCGCTGGTTAAGTAAATCAGCTTCGATTGTATTTGTCGGCTATCGGTTAATGTTGTAAATGGCATTAAATTAACGAACCGTAAACATTCGCGTTGTCCGACATTCACATTACGTCTCCTCTGCGTTTGTTTCGATTGCAAAAATAGGTTAACTGTTCACTGTTCACTGTTCGCTGACATCGAATCAAGAGAAACGCGAATCGTGAACACAAATCGTTACTTTTTTCGTTAGAAACCGAATCGAAACTCGAATTCATCGACGAATACACGCATAAGGACGTGCAATATTGCATCGTTTAAATAAAATCTCTCGAAACTCACTTTTTACATGTCGAAAACTTATCTATTCGAGCTCACTTTCACTGCTTCTTCATTATCTGAAAGCAGCGATGCAAATAAAGTTCTGCTTTCCATATTCAAATCGAGTCAGCACACATTTTGCGACTGTGACCAATGATTGCAAAAAGCGCGAGACTTGTGTTCGATTAGATAACTGTTATTGATTAAAACAGCAATAACATAAAAGGTTACCTTTTCAAAAATTGCGGTCTAAACTTGACAAAGAAAAACAAACAACGATTGTTTCCTTGTAAAGGATGTAAAACCACTTTCTCATACATCAAATATTTACACGAAATCTTTTCAATGTCTTGAATAACAAAATACCGCCTTTGAGGAAAATTACTCATAATAATTGAACGAAAGAATACTTTTTTAAATGAGTCAAGATTAAGTAGTGAATTATTTTTGTTGAATACAATAAAATAATGAAGTATATTTGTGTGCGTCGATGAATTTCATTCACTGTTCCGCGAAATTGGATTCAAACCGCAATCTTCTCAACAATTAACTTAATATTAAATCAATTTCAATGCATCTTTATTATTATTAAATAATAATATTATTAGCATTGCATTTTAATTCGTTTATTGCAAATAAGAAAGAAATTATTATTTGTGCTCCATTAAAAGGACCAAATGATGAAAAGTATACAAATACTGTATATACGAATTTATATTTTATAACATAATTTCAATTTGGTTGAGCAGAAGAAGTGTTTTTTTAAGAAAAAAGTTATTAAGAGGAAAAGTAAAATTTTGTAAAGTTTTGAGTAAAAGGAAAGAAAGAAGAAAATAAAATAAAAGAAAGCCATACTGTTCGAATGAAAGCGTTAAGAGTGATTTCTATGGAAACAGTATTCGTTAAGAAATTGTGTGAAATTAGTTTACTTTTATTGCAACGCTGGGTAATCGTCGTTAACTCTTTTCTCTCTTCACTTTCCATCGTTCAATGAACACAAAAATGAAATAATCATTTGCGTTGTATTTCGTGTTTTTATTTCGAATCGATTCATATTTTTTTCATAATTAAAGGTTTTCGTTGCAAAACAAACGTTGCATCGATTTTGCGTTGCAATGAAGCGAAAAATGAGTCGTTGTGATAAACGTTGCATAATTGCATCAAAGAAGCAGTTTGCGTGCTGCTGTGTACAGAAAAGTCTTTGCTTGCGTTTCGTGTCCATTGTATGTCCGTTTGTGTATTTGTTTTCGTGTCGTTTTCAATTCAAAATGAATCGCGATTAAAGCGACTGCGGTCGTCATCAACAGCTTTCCACAAACATCTTAATTCTGGTATCGCGTCGATTGTGTAATTCACGGCGAAAAAAATCGAGTCACGATTTGATGCTCGAAAGTTCAGCATCGAAGAGTAAATGAAATCAGACATTCTTCTCGCGACTTTGGCGATCGATTTTTACTCACAATTTTCCAACAAATATTTTTTTAGAAAAGTTTTTTAGAGAAAGTACGATTTTTTTATTCTCTCCTTTTTGCTGCTGAAATTTCATTTCACAAAGAAAACGAACGCACACAGTTTTAGTACAATGAAAGTGGAAAGTTTGCAACGGTAAAAGTGAAATGTTTGTTGCAAAAAAGCAACAGTTTAATTGAGTTGCTTTAATTGTGTTTTGTGCGTAAAGTCGACAAGAAATTGGAGTGTGTTTGCGAAGTGTTGTCACTGCGAGACGAGTTCTCGGATGCATTCGAGATGCTGCATTCTTCGCTGCAGTTCTTCAATTTTATTACTCAATCAATAAAATGCGAATGAAGACCGCTTTTTGCGCTCCGTTTTTAATAAGCTTTGAGTGTCGAAAAGTGTTCGCAATGAGTTTTACGCACTCATAACAGCCGGATATTTAATGATTTCATATTTTTGCGGTCTGTATTCAATGACAAAAATCGTGACTTTTTTGATTACTATTTTTAGTCTAGTTTTGGAAAGTGAATTTCAGAAAATTGAAAATTCCTTTCCTCTAAATTAATATAGCGAAATTATTGTTAAAAAAACATTGCAATGTTTCGTTTTTTGTTCTTACTAAATTTACCGACACAATCACTTTCAACAAAGCTAATAAAACACGCATATTTCAACGAATTCACGTTTAAAATTTAATTTCTCCGAAAAATGAATGAAACGACGACTGTTTGCGAAAACAAAGAAAAATGAAAGTAAAATGCATTCACGTAATAACAACGCTTTGCTAGACAGCACAAGAATCAGTGCACGATGCTTGCGAAATAATATGAATCGCGAAAAGGTGAGCAATGAATGGTATGCCATCCAAAATCATTACCTAAACTGTATGTTATCTTCGCAACGAATGAAGTCATTTTTCGTCGTCGAAAAAAGCAAAACGCGGCTTTGCTTTGCATATTCGAGCAAATAAACTGGCCGTTAAATTGGCACTGTTTTTGAACGCAGTAAACAGTAATACCAGTAATCGTAGATTTCATTTGCAGACAGAATTTCGTGTTTTTGGTTTCTGCAAATCAAATACATTACCGAGTGTTCTGTATTACTGCATTTCTAGTATGCTGCATTTGGAGACACAAATTGCACGCAGCTTGACTGTGGTGCATTATGTACAATCCAATGTGTAATTCTTTTGACTAAAAATCGGAAACCTAATAAAAATTATTTATTAATGGTGTCTGCAAACAAAAAGCATATTTTGTGAAATAATAATAACAAACAACGAGCCACAAAACTGGGAATATTATTTTTTATTAAAGATTTACGTATGAATTATTCGTCTCATACTTTTATTCTCGATTTAACGTTGAGACGCGAAATGTTCGTTTAACATTTAACGAACAACCTTCGCACTTTTACAGCGTTTTAGCAGCAATTTGAAATTGTTTAATTTACTGTTAAACAAGTGATGCAATATAAAAATATGAACGAGTCGAATGTGAAATATGAATAACTACTCGCATTCGCTACGTTGTAATCACTTTTGCCGAGAATGCTTCGCTGCGAGAATTCACAATCTGAATGTCGACTGTGATGGATGCTGCGAAATTTGATAATATCATATTTTTTGTTTTCTCTTTCAATGAAGTTCTAAAATTTCTGCGGAACACGCCGATAAAGACTGCCAGTTAGCTTCATTATTCGCAGGAAAGCTTCATTTCGCTGCTTACTTTCTGAACGGAAAAGTTGGTTTTTGAAATTTGAACGTTTGTGATATGTGTTCGACTCGAATGCTTCAATTAGAACACACTTTGAGAACCATTTTTACTTTTTCTTCGTTCATTTTTCGAGCGAAAAAAAAGTTTTCATGAAAAGAGATGGAGTGAAGCAGAAATCCAAAGTAAAACGTAGTAATGGTCAGCGAAGTGAAACCAAGATATAAAAATGGTCGAAAAATAAATTGAAGTGAATAGTGTCTCGTTTCTTTGCAGTAATCACTAAAAGGATTCAGAGTTGATAAACTTGGCTGCGATTACTTTGCGTTTCATAATGAAACAAACGCAGTCGAAACACATTACAACCGCTTCTCATTCGCAATCGAAACATTCGCTCAAACAATAAGCATGTCTTAATAACGACATAAAATCAATTTTTGTGAGAAACGACTAATGAATTACGAACAGAAAGTAAGAAAGTACTAATCACCGGTCATTCGTGCACTTTTTACGCGTTACTGTTACACTGCTCATTAGTGTTCCACTTTTGTTCACCACGATTCACAACGACAACTGTACTGCAATCGCATTTCCTCGCATCTCACCTCTTCATTTCAATACTCTTTGTGTACCGCAATTCGATGCGATCAAATCATAAAAAGACTGCTTCGTTTAACTCTCTTTTTCTCTTTTTAATTAAACGAAACTTGCGTCGCATTCTTGCATTCCAACGATGGAAACACATTCACAGTGTTATGTCATCCATGTGTGACCGAAGTCAGTTCTCATTTCGACTTGTTTACCAGATGAAGCAGTGAATAGTGATGTTTTTCGAGAACAACGCGAAACAAACAAAATTCGCTTTCAAGAAGTACCCTGCAAGCAAATGAATGTCTCCAAAAATTTGGTTTGACTCTTATTCAAAGTGTGAAGCAGTGAGTGTAATGCAAACATGTGAGATGTTTCACTGTCTCACACTGTTGTTTCTCGAGTTTCGATTTTCGAACAGCGGATTCGGAACAAGTGTTGCTTGTCGACTCTCGTGCTTTGCATGAGAATCAAGCACAACACTCGCTGTGATCAATGATCAAAGTTTGCTTTCGAGACATTACAATAGAAGAGTGCACCGAAGAGAGCACACAACCGAAATCGAACACAATCAATGCAGTAATTTGCAGCGTTGCAACATTGGTTATCTGTTCACGTCACGTTCATAGAAAGCTAGTCTCACATTCGCCTTTTCTTGGTTCGCTTTTGTCGAAAGTAAAACAATGTTTTCCGCAAAAATGGCAGCCGATTGCGTACTGTTCATTCAATGGCAACATTGAAAAAGGTCTGCTGGCATTTACGAACAATGCCATCGCAGTTCGCGTCACCTCTCAGTGTCGACGCAAAAAAGGAGCTGCGAAACTCGGTCAAGTTAACTCACTGCTCTGCATTGTTTCTGGTATGCTGCTCTCCTTTCAATCGTTTCGAAGTTCGAACTGAATAAATATGGTTTCATTCATCGTTGTAAACATATCCCTTTCACTCTTTTTCTACGTAATTGTTTCGCGCAAATAAATTTTATTTTTTAAAATTCAAACTTTTGTCTGCTTGGATGCAGTTTACGGTCTGAAAAATGATCGAATTGCGAATGAAGAAACACGCTTTAGGAACACACATAAAAATTTGTTAGGAAACAAAAAAAACATGATATATTTTAATACGTTTTTTGGCAAATACATTATTTTCAAATTTCTTATTTTTCGCATTTGAGTCAAAAATGAAATAAGAAAAATTTTAAAATAGCAAATAGCAAAAATGCAGAAACATGAGATTTGGAATTATAGCTGAAGTGAGAGATGTGCGTGTTTGACATGGCGCACACAGTTAGAACCAAACGCCAGAAAATGTTGAAATAGATGTGTTTTGAATGAATTGCACACCGGTTCCATGCAAACCAGTGAATACATTGAATATACAGCACGAATCGATTGTGCTTCGATTCGCAAAATCGACTCGACTTGAACCAGAAAACGCACCGAAACTTCCATTGCTATGCAATCTGGTTGCAGTCCATTTGGTTATTCGTATTCGTTCGCAAACCGTTTCTTGTTTCTTGCATTTTTAATAAAGAGAAATAAATATCGCGAGTAAATAAAGAACTCGAATTCCCAAAGTTCGTATCGTTTCCAATTTAACAAACTAAAGAAAAATGTTCTAAAAATAAAAAGGTTAGCTTTTAAAAAGAAATGAAATGCAAAAAATTATACACACTCGATCCTCGGGGTAATTATTCACTTATACTGTGTACATATCGCATTTACAAACTTTTCAGCGAATGAAACATTATTTCCAAAAGCGATTCGTTTTCACAAAAATAAATTTATTCAAAAAACGTTAAGAGTAACTTTCATTACAATTCGTTCATTATAATATTTTTTTCATATTCACTTTTCGTAAAAAAGTTATTATTTGAATTTGTTCTAAAAAACAGTTTTCGAGTTGAATTTCGAAAGAGAAATTAATTAGAGATCAAAACATAGAGTTGTAACCGATGGAACACTTCACTTTCGAGTTGTGCAAACTTCGATTTCGATTCACATTTCATATTCAACAAGAAATAATACAATTAGTATCATTCAACAATTAGTACAACGTTTGTTTACAATGCTTTGGTAATAAAACGATCGATTTCTGACTCTTCTTTAAATAAAAATGTATTTTCGATGAAACGAACGTCGAATGAATGAATGAACTCACGTGAATCGGTTTTGGCTAAAGTTCGACAAAGCGGCGTTAATTTGAAACAATTCGCAAGTGTTAAACAAATGGGTAACTGGCACACATATCAGTGCACTTGATTTGAGTCGACGAAACAACTACGGATGGATAAATAAGATCCACTGCTTATCCATTCATTTTCGCGCTGTTTTTCACTGGCAGCGTTTTTAAGATGTGTTTGTTTGCATTCTAAAACGTGTGTTTATCCACAAATTCATTTCATTCTCCAGTCGCTCTCCTCTTTCTCGTTCTTCGTTTCGCTTTTCTTAATAAAAGCAGTTCAGCAGTTCTCATCGTTTCTCATCTATAAAAAGAAGTTGGCAAAAGGAGAGTTGAAGATGGTCACAGATAGAGATTAATGTTTGCTTCGCTGCTCTTCATTCGCAACGAAAAGAGCTCAAAGATTACTAGTAACGCTTCCATCAACGCTAATGACTTTAAATTGCATCCACAAAACGCAGTGCAGTTTGCAGTTCGCAAGCATCCATATTTTTCATTTCGCAATCGCGGCTTTTTTAGTGAAATAATGTAATTGAATGTCGCTGATAATAGCAATAAAGACTCATTTCCTCAATGAGACACAAGCAATGAATACAGAATGGCGAATTATGCAGTTATCACTTATCGCCGATCGCGGTTCGAACTCATTCGTTTCGCGATTTGTAAGCATTCGTCACTGAAATGACAGTCGAATCGTTTGAACAGTTGTTCTTCATTTCAAATCGAATGCCACTACAAAACGTAACTTGTTTATCTGCAAAGTATGCTTTCATTATGTTTAGTTACGATTTGACGGTTAATTGTTGCCGAGCCTTGAATTCGCGTTTAATTAAATTTGAAAAGCGAATTTATTTTTAGCGTTGCACGTGATTGTGACACAGGAAAACGCGGCAAACGGGAAATTACGCCGCATGAAAAATATATCGCACCCCACGAACAAGTTTTACAATCGGCGGTAAGTTTACCGTTACCGTCTTTTGTCGCCGTCATATGTCTGCGACTTTTACGACGACATTTTGAATGCGGTGCAAGCATAATGACACCGAAGCTATTTTTAGCATTCGTCGTGTAATCTGCTTTCGCTATTAAAAACTGTCGATTGCAAGGTTCGCTTGTTTCGTTTTATTTCTTTCGTTACTTTTAATCAAAAAATAAGCATTAATTAAATTCGCCTGCTTTTCGCTGCATTTCGTTTTCATTATAAAATGAACACTTAAAATTAAATTCTCTATTGTTTCTTTACCGTTTAAAATTTAAACAACGAATTTACATTCTGCTTGTCTGTAATTTTCACTCACGTTTAGCTTTTTTTTGTAACATGTCATTCAATACAAATTTAGACGACAATTCACTACGAGCTAAATAAATCAAAGCTACACTGTCAATTTTATTTGTACATGTGACACTGCAGCTTAGATAGCTGTTAAAATATAAGTATACAGTTTAGCACAAAATTATGTGTTTGAAAGTAATTCAAACATAAACTTTGCAGAAAAATCGCCGCATTAGTTATTAAGTGTTATTAAACGGCATTAATTGATGTCAATTGAGTTCAATGTCTGTTATTCTGTCCAAAGCTGTATTTGTTTCAACGCATCAATTTTCATCAACATTAGAGATTAAACTTCAAATACTTTGATTCAATTTCAATTTTAGTTTCGCGATTTCCATAAATACCGCTTAGAATGAATTACGCGGATCATTATGGACATGAAACATGTCAGGAAAAAATTGTGTACAAATTTATCGCCATAGTGCAATTTATGCGGCATTAATTTCCGTGCGTTGTTTTTCTTTTGCTTGTTGATGTACAAAAATCACGTGAAACGAATATTTTCATTGATTACAATGGGACAAGTGATGCGTTTCGTCATATGATTTTTTCTAAATATAATTTTTCCGAACAATGTGTTTCATTGTGAACAGAGAAACACAGATTCGCATTAAATTTTTTCTGAGAAGTATGCAACATTTTTTCGAAGGTGGAAACGCAGTGAAAACACATGAAGCATTGAATTGCTGCGAGGATGTGCTGTTAGCTCACTTTTAGCTGCTCTCATTCGCAGAAAATCGCAATATTTCGATCACCATTAATGTCGAGTTGGCAGTGAATGCGTTTTATTGATTTGCATAGAAATAATTGCAGAGAAGAGAGAAGCGAAACGATCGCTGTGCATTGCACGGAACGTGTGAACTGCAAACATTGCGCTAATTTCGTTGTTTCGTTGCGACAAACAATTGGCAGAAAGAAATGGAAACTGTTTCTGGAATATATCCAACGCTAAATTGTGAACGCGACACTTTTTAAATCAACGATTGCCATAATTTCCGAGGTTTTAATTTTAAGTAATTGATTGACGTTTGCGTTCACTGTTCGTTTGCAACGGATCACAAATAAACATAAATCGCTGACTGCGGGATGCATGACGAGAGAAGTTGCGTTCGCTTTTATTTCGGTTTAATGTTAAGTGATGCGATTGTTTGCGATACACTTCTCTGCCATTCAATACGGATGCAGCCTTTATCACTGAAATAATGAAAATTCACTGCGAACGTGATTTCAGAGAAGATTTCGCTGGCAATAATTAGCAGCAAAATGCGTTATGGAAGCGAAAAAGTTGCCGAATGTTTGTGATGCAATAGAACGCAACGAAATGTGATTACAACACAAATGCATCAGAAATTTGTTCATTCACAGCGACGAGCGCACAGCATTTCTAGCAATTGTGTCTCAAGTCATACATTCAATGAAAGCGTGAAATGCATTTGTCGTTCGCGAAATGACAGGATGATTGCAGCGAACGAACGTCGTTCTTGTAAATGTTTATAATTTCAAGGATTTCGCGAAACAAAGAGTGACGAGAAAAGATGAGGTTATTTATGGAAACAACGTGAGTGAGTTTGCATTGAAATCGAGATCAGAGAAGAGATGAGATTTGCATCGCAAAGCAAACCGGCTTTATTCCGAGCAGACGGCACTACTGCAACACAACAAAACACAGTCTGGCAACACTCCCGTTGCAAAATACTACACTCCACCATCGCTGCAACCCTTCATCACCAACTACAGTTCAAGGGTTATGCACTCTATTAATATTCTCATTGCTAACTGTTCTGCGAACCTTTTTAGCGAAATTAAAACAATGAATGCAAATATGGAACACATTCGTGGCACTGCAAGCAGAGCACTGCCAATCGATTGCAGCGTTCAATTTAAGACGTAACGATTTTACAGCAGATACAAGTTGTGAATGCAGCAACACTAGAATGCTATACTAGAACACACAGCGATACAATTACCGTCAGTCCTGTTAATGTGTTTGCAGAAAGCATTTCACCCTTTCGTTGCTACTGATTACTGAACACTACAATTAATTAACAAATTTCGCTAACGAAACTGTGTTTCTTTACAGAAACATTTTTGCCAGAAAACTCTTGTTTTTACAATGGATACAGCGAACAAAAAGAGCACACATAACACAGTTATCCTTCGTTATGCGGCGAAACATGGCTTTTGCGATTATTGATTGCTTTCGTTGTTCGCCCGAAATGCAAATACACATACAAATACAAGTAACATTGAATTACGTTACATTACCCGAGCAGCTTTCAATCTTACTAAACTCTGTTTGGGCACATTTAATTTTAGTCGAAGCATGCAAATTCGACAAAAAACTGGTCAACGAACGCACACTGCATATCGATTGAGTGCCCAATTCGTCTTCAGACTGTTACTTCTGTGATTAAAAGTTCACTCGGAGATTTCCAAGAGGATTTCATTCGAGGCACACTTGCATTCAAGCTCATTACGAAATGTAAATTAAGTTTCGTTTGTATTCGCGGTATTTCAGAAAATGTACTGTTTACGTTACACGAACTGATTCGTTGTGTTTTGGTTTCATTTTTGCTGCACAACGAAATTAGAGCCAACATTGAGACGCAAAAAGATTCGCAATCGACATTTAAATAAAAGCGATGCAGCAATAAACGAAAATAGAACAACGCTGTTGTGAAACATTAGCATGAATTAATAAGTTAGAAATGGCGCGTAACGCGTGCAGTGGTGAGCAAGTAAAGAGAGAGACTGACCTGTGGCCGCAGTTCGTGATCGATGGCGTAGTTATGGAAGACCTCTCTAACACAGAAGAGACGATTGGTCGCTGCATAGCGTGCTGAGAGGTCTATACGAATTGTCAGTCTTTAACGTATTTGTTTTCGACGAGACCGATGTCTTGAGTCGATCTGTAGGTACAGTTAAAATGAATGGCACTGTTGTTGCGACGCCCCTCAAGACACGACGATTTGAAACAACAACAGAACACATTTTGAATAGTTTCTTTGAACGCCTCTCTAAACTCGCGATTGAAGTATGCGTAAAGGATCGGATTTAGTGATGAGTTTAAGTATCCGATCCAGAAGAGAATGTCTACGTACAGTTCGTTGATGTGTACGAATGTACCAATTACGTAAACAGTGAAAAAGGGCAGCCAACACGCGATGAAACAGCCCATGATAATGCCGAGTGTTTTAGCTGCTTTGTGTTCGCGTTTCATTTTATTGATGCACCGTTTGGTCGGAGTCGACTGTCCGCTTTCCGGGTCGTCGCCGTGCGAGTTGCGGTGTGGCGGAGCGTGAACGGTGATGTGTGACGAGTGGTCTGCGCTGTTTCGCGCGTTGTTCTGCTGAGCCATCATTTGCGTTTTGCATATCATTTTCTCCTGCTTAGTTGCCTCTTGGTATATCTTCCAATACGTGAAAACCATCACAAACGCTGGGATCCAAAAAGATATACTTGACGAGATTAACGCGTAAGCGTGGTTCACGACGAATTCGCAAGTCGGTGGATTAGTTTTTTGGTAGTCGAGGTGTTCAGATGTTGTGTAAATGCCGGTCACAATCGGAAAACTCGCCAATATGAACGACGAAACCCACACTATGGCCAACATTATGGAAACTGTTTTGTTTGTTATTTTCATCGGGTAGTCTAACGGCTTTATTATAGCGTAGTACCTGTCAATGCTGATGCAGCCCAAATTGCAGATCGAAGCTGTCGAAAAGAGCACATCACACGCATTGTAAAAGTCACAGACAATCTGATTGTACAACCAGCGATTGTAGAGAGCGATACTCGTTCTGAAAGTCATCGCAAATATAGCGACCAGCATGTCTGCGACCGCCAATGAGACAATGAAATAGTTGGTCGAAATTCTAAGTTTGTGGTGACGAAACACACTGATTATAACCAAAAGGTTTCCGAATATTGCCGAAATTATAATCGGTACCAGTACCAGTATCTTCAGTGTGAACAACAGAGTGTCCACCCAATTGCTGCCGTCCGTTGTCGCACCGCCGGTTGAGTTGCCTGGCACGGTTGAATTGTTATCCGTTACGTTCATGAATGGAGCAAAAGTTGTCATCAAATCGTGACTTGAGTTTCTGTCCATTTTCGGTCTCCGCGTGAGTGGCGATCACTCTTAGCGAGTGCGGCGACCACTCTTAAAGTTTAACTCTTCTCAGCAAAGCGAACGAATGAAAAGAGGCACTTTCACTGCAACATCGAAACCACTAAAATAAGTCTCAGTCGTCGCACGAATAACAAGTGATTTCCTCGTTTAAATTAATTTCAATGCTAACTCTAATGTGTTGCATTGTTGACAAGAGCGGCTGCGACGCCACACATCTCTGTACGGCAAGTTCGAGAGCATCGAATTTACTCGCAGCAGATATGCAAAGTAGTGACTTTCAACCTGTCCGTTAGAAAGCAAACTGAGATCAGTTCTCAGCGTTGCAGGAGGCAGACACTGCTTCTGCGAAGACATGCTCAGTCCATGAGAAGTGTGCCATTGATTGCACACTGTTACACAGTCAGTAGGCGACCTCAGGTATACGGACCTTGAAAGCTTCTCAACTTGTTAGTTTGTAAAAGTTTCGATTAAGCTCAATTCAAAGACAACAATCTGTTTTATAAATAAACTTCTCAATTATCCATGCAAAAAATCGTAACTGTCAAATTATCTCTAAAGAGTGTGTAAACAATAAACACATCAATAGTAATCGTATTAAAATCATATTTATTCTGCACTTCTCAATTAATTCACTTATATCCCAAGTTACGTCAACACCACGAAAACATTAGAACTAGGTAAACATGTAATATTCACATGACCTGAGAAACGGTTCTGCGCTCCTAATGATCTAATCATAGTACGCCCACTGCATTTGTGTAAATAGTATCTGAAACTTCATCTAATTAGATTACAGTCGAATATTTATACACAGTATTTGTGCTATCCTGTTTCCGGGGCTTTTGTTTTTCACTTTCACTTTGCTTTATAAAAGACAGAAAACAGCTCAAGAGGTTTAATAAATGTATAGAATAATTGTCGTGTATTTGAGAGAAATCATTCTATAGCCTTGAAAGTGTTAACATTTTAGAAAAGCCCTTTCATGAACGAGGATCTTAATTACAATTTTTTACGACTTCAAGTTGAAACGTCTATATAAGTTGCATTCAATGTGTTGAATGCAAAGTTTGGGGATTTGTTTTAAGCGTCATCTGTTGTTTAACACAAATTTTAAATACAGATTGAATGAATGAGTTAATTTCAATATTCAAGTTGAGTGTCGTTGTACTTGGAAATTACGTATGACAGTATTAATGAAATGAGATACGTATACGTATGAAATTACGTATTAGTATGACATTAATTTCGAGACCGAACTGTATCGGACACAGCCCTTCACAAGAAACAGTCAACCACACAATACAGTAAAACCTGTCAAGAAGATCACCCGAAATATGAGACCATATTGCCTCCGAGACCTTCGCCTCCTTAATTTTTGCACTGGCGTAGCTTTAACTGTACATTTTGACCTGCGTTTCAAGATCACCGTATTTGAAGACCGCTTTTAGCTCACCCCTTTAGTGGTCTTGAAATACAGGTTTTACTGTATACAACATTGTCGCCAGAAAACTTAGAACAACCACGTAGAATATTTTACAGCAAACAGTTTGGAGCGAAAAGTGACATATTTCTTTATAACAGGGAAGAGAACATGTGATTTGCAAATTAGTGGGAACAACAAACAAATTGCATTGAAGACACAGAAACATGTCCGAATACTATGCCTGCAGTGCTTTGTTTCATTGGTTGGTGTTTCTACTAATTTGCAATTCTCTCTGCAATACAATACAGACAATTGTCTCTTTTAAACTCTAAACTGTTTGCATGTAAAAATTTCTAATCAGATTTTGAAATCTGAAGTCGAAATGAAATAAAATTGAATGAGTAAGTTAATTATCATAAAAAATTTCAAATTTTCAATACATGCAATATTAATCTCACTATGTACCTATTATGTAAAAGACTTTCGTTCATATTGTGACAAGTAAAGATCTTTGATAATCATCTTTTACCTTGAAATATGATTGAATCACACATGATTCACATACGTCAAATTCTTAACTCTGGGGAAATTATTTGATGTTTGTTGTTCCGCTCTTCAATTGGAAATTAACTTTAAATATGACACCTAATTATGGAACAATGTGCAGCCTGTAGAATGAGATGCTATTTTCTGGTTCTCAGTGAGTTTCAATTACACTTTACTCTACTATCTGCCTACAAACATTATTCTCTCTCTATTCAAACTTTAGAGAATGAAGAATTTAGTCATTCCATAAACTGAGAGAAGTTGTCACTGTAACAGTTCTGTCGAATAAACATACTAACTCCGAAGTAAACGATTAATTTTCCCATTCATTTTTACAAACCTGTTTACAAATAAGTTAAAAAAAGTTGATTTAAGTT
>NCKV01000303.1:0-20095 GCA_003675905.2 Leptotrombidium deliense
CTTCTTTTATTTGATCAGCAATCAGTTTGAGTCCTTGTATTATTTCACATCTTCGCGGTTGCATTGAGATTCGGTCCTCACTCATTACCAATGCAAACATAATCAACGAAACAAACTGACTGGTGTACGCCTTCGTACTAGCGACACCAATTTCTGGTCCGGCATTGATGTGAACCCCACAATGGCTTTCACGACAAATACTACTTCCAACAGTATTTGTAATGCCAACGATCAGAGAACCTCTTTGTTTGCAATATCGCAGTGCCATTAAAGTGTCCGCAGTTTCTCCAGATTGTGAGATGAAGAAACAAACATCATCTCTGAAAATCGGAGTGTTTCTATCCAAAAAGTCACTCGCCAACTCAACCATAACCGGCAATTCAGTCAATTCTTCCAGAATTTGTCGCGTCTTCAATGAAAACAAAAGTTTAAAAATGATGTTCAACTGCAAATTAAGCTTACAGCAACGGCACTGTGATAGCTGGTTCCACAAGCTATTAAAATTAAACGACGACATCGTTTTATTTCTGGAATAAATTCCTTGATTCCACCCAACGTGACAGTTGCATTTTCAAAATTAACTCGTCCACGCATAGTATTCACCACTGATTCTGGCTGTTCGAATATTTCTTTTTGCATAAAGAAACTGAAACTGCCTTTCATTATTTCCTGAATTTCCATTTTTAAAGTAATTATTTCGCGCGTCAATGCTGAAGTTTCGTCCAATGTTCGTTTCACTCTGTGAATAGTTAGACCTAAAAGAGGATGTACATAGTTCAAAGTGCGCACAATAAACTAATATACTTACGGCCCTCAGAAATAGCGGCGACATCGTCGTCCTCCAAAAATATGACACGATTTGTGTGTTCAATGATCGCACTAGCGTCGGAAGCAAAGAAATATTCGACTTCTTTCTCGTCGCCGAATGGAGTGAATTCAGTTGTCGATTCGCTGCGATGCAACTTAGCAACATTCGGAGGAATACCTCTTTGATTTGAGAAGTCTGTTTCGTTTAAGAAAATAAAGAGAAATTGTTCAATTGAAAAATAGTGGTTAACAGATATTTGCAAAACAATTAACAACCGCCACCAAAAGCCAAAGAAACAATGATGAATGAAAAATACCTTCGCAATTCCCTTCGCCTTTCCGCGGAATATCTGCATTCATACCAGAAAAGAGAGAGGATGCGTGTGAAGTAAAAGGTGATGGTTTTAGAATGGGACATAAATGAGAACCAGTAGATAAATTTCAATGAAAGATGCAATTTCGTGCGATTTGTTGCAATAAATGGTGAAGTGTGCTAATATTGTCAATTAACAAATACAAAGACTAACAACTAAATAAAGATTACAAAAATAAACACAAGTTAGAAAAGCATGTTAAACTACAGGTGCACATTTGACATATTCGCACACATCATCCAACTGTCGCAAAAATATCCAAAACACATTTTGAAGTGAATCAAACACTGTTCGAATGAATATTAATACGAAAACAGTGTAAAAGTGGCGTAAACTGCGAACAAATCAACCGAAAATACAACACTTACCTTTGCTACTATAAATAATAGGAATGTGATTTGAAGCGAGATGTTGCTTCGTTTTGATACCGACAAGCAGTGGACTGCCTCGACGCGTAGCAACGCACTGTCCAGCAAATTTAGTACTTTTAAATACGAGCGCGAATGCACCTTCCTGTTAGATCACTCAATTATCATTTTGTAAATTGGAACACACATCACTTACAAGCTGCATGGTCACTTGTTCCACTAATTCTCGAAATGAGAAATCCGAATGTATTGAATGCAAATGTTTTATAAGCTTAGCAATCACTTCAGTGTCTGTGTCGGATTCGAATTGAAATCCTTTTTTCATCTGTGAAATTCAAATTTTCATCTACTCTATTAAAACGATGAAAACGTACTAAAAATAATTTGATGTCTTTGTAGTTGGTAATGATTCCGTTGTGAACAACAGTGAATTCATTACATTCATCTGAACGCTGCGGATGGCTGTTCAATTCGCTCGGAGCTCCGTGCGTCGCCCAACGTGTGTGCGCTATTCCAACGTGAACCGATAATGTGTCGTCCAAATCCAGGTCATCTCGACGCCAAATTTCATTTTCCAACATTTTCACTTTTCCCTGCCGGCGAATAATAGTTGCCGCGCTCGGTTCAGAACTGTCAAACGCGACTCCTAAAATTTTGGCCAATTTAATACAAAAAACCAGGAAACAGTAAAGCAACAGTTCAACTGGTTACTCCCAAGTTGCCGCAGTGGCCTATTTTAAACATGTCAAAGTTTACCTGCGGAGTCATATCCACGGTATTCGAGGCGTTGCAGTCCTCGTATTAAATATTCCAAAATTTCACGCCTTGTTTTTGGCTCCAAATAATTTAAGTACGCAAATATTCCTTCGTAATAAACAACAAAAATTAATGATTTTACACACTAGTTTAACGCTTATTCAATTTCATTATAAATATTAATTGTCACTTAATATTTAGTTTCAACCCAATTAAAATCAATGTGAGGTTAATGATAGACATTTAAAGTGTGACAAGTTTGATGCTGCAAACAGAACCGTTTTAATTGCAAATTGGTTGAATTCAATTCAATTCGTATGTAATTCAAAAAAGTTTTATTGCTTTCGGCGATTATTTTCATGCAATAAAGTCTATTTTATTGGAAATTAAATTGAGTGCACATTCATTTTAGACGACAAATTTTGGAATTGAATGACAGCAATGAAAATGAGAAAGAGTGACGCGATAAACGAAATTTCAAAACAGTGATAAAAACGCCGGTATTTATATGTCAAATGCAAGACAATAAATGCAGTATCAAAGTTGAATTTCAAAGTATCACATTAAATGGCCTCAATTTCACAGAATGGCCTTATTTCCGTGATTTCAAAATTGGATTCTTTCATAAAGAAATCAAAAAGAAGAAGAAAACTGAAAGTCGACTGCGTTACATAAAACAACCTAAATTTCAAATTTTAAAAGCATTGCGAATTCGAATAGTTTCCGTCTTTGAAATTCCACTTGTGTAAATGAAATGAATCGAATGATTTGCAATTAAAAACTAAATGACTGAAGATGTTCAATGGAGCAACGAACCCATATATTGCGTTCATTTACACTGACCAAATGTACTGTACATGAATATGAAAGGTCGACTTGTTTTTTCGATTAGAACACTTTAGAGCAAAAAGCAACTTTCACATCAATTCGCTGCGCTTCGATTCACATGATTTACTGTACTTCCACAAATATCAGCAAACGACTGTCGTTTTGATTACTTGTCGACTGAATGCGTTCGAAATGAAAATGTATTCAAAAATAGAACTTACCGCACATTTTCAATGTGAACTTTGCTGTGATTGGTATTTACGAAAAAACAGTGACAATGAAACTAAAATCGATTGCTAGAATGAAATAATAATAAACGTAAATAAGATTCGAAATAAAAATTGAAACGATTTCGAAATTTGAGTTGAAATTCACAAATTCACTGTTTTATAAATGAGCAAACATTGCCAGACTGCATAAGCTTTGCGCACTCGCTTTTCTAAAGTAAAACGTGCGGCGAAAACAGATCGCGACGCGCAGCTTTGCGCCCGTTTTGAAGTCACTGTTCACGTTATGTCGTCTTTAGCACACTTTTTGTATTTTTTACTCAAAGCCAAACTAGACTACACTATAAATTATTGGTTCCTTTTCTTTCGAAAAAATCGCACATATTAATTACATGTACACGACAATTGTTTGTATTACCAGCACGCATACAATGTTTTGAATGCATTGAATTAGAACACATACATTTAGAAAAGCAGTTTAACCAAAAAACAAAGGTTTCTTTAGTTTGAATATTGGAGGTCTTTGAGGATAAAACCCTTGATGCGGATAACATCCGAGATCAACGTCGTGACGAGCACCTCCGAGACTTCCTTCACCACGAAGATGCTGTGGATAAACCAGTTTACAACATGTCAGTGGATACGATGCTTGATGGTGTGGCTGGTGGGGTAATTGACTGTGTGCGGTGTCTAATGTCTTTCCATCATTATTCGGCATTCCGTATTTGGGGCTTTTAAAGCCATTGCCAAAGTTTTCATCCTTTGATTGGGAAATGCCGGTTTCCGATGGATTTACGTGTTCCGCTTTTATGGTTGAATCATGCGTGGTGAGTGTTGATTCTATTGGAATTCCACTAAAACTCGAAACAAACGGAGCATATTCCAACCCTACTTCAGCAAATTGCATCGGATATTGTTCTTCAATTGGAAACGTTGGATAAATCGGAGGCAAATATCTCGGCGATTTAGCAAATATAGCAAAAATGGGAAACTTTTTTCGCATCATTTTCTGTTGTTTCATTAGCATCAAACTTTGCAGTAATGACGGTGGTCTGTAATAAAATTCATTTCCAAAATGCCCATATCCTGGACCGGGTCCAATTCCAGCCACCTCGCCTTTGGTTTGTTCTACAAAAAGTCCTTTGTCTTTCTGGTAAATTTGTTTCGAAGAATGCACATTATCTGTAGTCGTAGTCTTTAATGTGTCCACAGGTGCTTTATTCACTTTACCTGTGTCTGCATTATCTACTGGTGTTCCTCCCTTAAAAACTTCTTTAGTGTCACTCAAAACAGTGTGAAAACTAACCTTTTGCGTTTTTTCCTCCAGAGGTGAAATGTAACCAGAATCAGTTCCTGTGTTTTCAGTTTCCGCTTTTGAAATGTACGAATCAACGGAAGAACCGCCATCCTTCGGACCACTTCCTTCATCCGATCCAGTGAAGTTGTTGCGGAAGCGATTAAGAATGTCTTCAACATGCGCAGAGCCACTGGTTACTTGCAATAATTCTTTGTCATTTCGAAATTTAATATGCGGAAAATACGGCGCAATATTCTCTTGATTATTGTGGCTTGCGTGGTTCTTCCACGCCACTTTTTCTTCCTCAATTTTAGAGCCATGAATATTCTTCGCTTCCAAGGACATATCAGAGCCCATGGCCATCAGTGCGTCATCGCCATCGGACAAATGATAAGCTGCGTTGTTACTAGATTCTTCTTGCTTATCATATGACGGATAATAATACGTCGCAAGGTCGTCATATTTTCCAGAAAATGGTATTTCGTTGGAAAGCTTCAGGTCATATTTTCCAGGAAATTGTATTTCATTGGAAAGCTTCAAGTCTGAAAAAGGAATAAAAGAATTTGTTGCGTAAGACAAACAAATAAGACATTTGAATATTAAAAAGTACACATTCCAATTGGAAATTTGCATTTTCGCAAATTTTCCTCGTAACTGTTAAAAGTCTGAAAATAAAGTGAGAAGTATGTTCATCGTTACAAAAATATTGTAAAGAACCGAAAACTTAGCCACAAATACTTACGAAATCATAATAAAGAATTTCCAATCTAATTGTTTTCAAAGAAAATTCCATTTAATGAATTCGCAGTTTAATATTTTTGAATAAAAAACTTCTTGAATTCACACAATACACAAAAGCGGCAATTGAATCAAAATGAAATTGCTTTGTTGAATTGTAATGAAAAGCGTAACAAAAATGAAAGATCCAAATATTGCATTGATTTCAAAATCAAAATGAGAGTAACGTTATCAAGGTTTTCACGCTTTTAAATGTATCACTTTTGACTTTTGTGTGCTTCTTTCTATTATAAAATGAAACTTTTATTCAATCAAAAAAGCTTCAATGTTACTTCAATTGAGACCAAACAATGAATACGTTATTTTCGCTGTTCTGTTAACTTAATAGTTTAATTGATTTGAACCGAACTGTCAAGTAAGTCATCGTCACGCATTCATTGTCACTGTATTTTGAATTAAAAATTTGTTTTTTATACCACTTATGACATAACTCTTTTTAAACTTAATTTGAATAACTTGTTTGTTTGTTTGTATCTGAAATGTGATTAGCGAATAATTGTCATTATTAACACATTATCATATCTTGATGATTGCTGATTTTGGAATGTTAAAACTGTGAGAATAATTAATCGCTGTTGAGAACTGGCGCTCAGTTATGAGTTAAACGGCGAAAAATTTGCATAAAAAAGCTCAAACCTTCGATTTTAATTATGTTTTTGATTTTATTTGTTTCATTGTAAAAGACACGAATAACCAATTTTTGCAAATTTTTTCTAGCAATTTCTTATAATTTTTCTTCTCAAGGCAAGACGTGGCAGCGTTAAATGCGCAACGTTGTTCAGTGACGCACACTTATCAATTGGTTTTAATCTCAGTGAAACACTTGTAAATAAATTAGTTCGCTTTTTGTGCGTTATCACTGTAAACAAAGATTGAAACGTTTTATTTGAAATAATAACTGAATGAGGAGACTGTCGAACGACTCAAACAGAACTTCACAGCAAAAAGATGGTCACAGTGCGACTGAACGAAAACGAAAAATCAGCAGATGGCAGTCGCGCAGAACATCGAATAAAAGTGAACAGAAACAATTTGCAGTGCTGCCCTCAAAACGAGTGAAAACATTTAAAAGCGGTTTTCGTGTTCAGAAAAGTCGAGTCGCTTTTCGATTCTTGAATTGTTTTCCGATCTCATTTCGCTAATAAACTATTTGTTATCTGGTTTTCGTTGTTTTTAATCGTTTTCCAGTTTTATTTGTTTTACACTTTTCGAAAGTCTAAATCATATGAAACCTCAATTATTCTCACACTGTTAGAAATAAATAGCTGCTCTATTCATCTTACGTTTTGGTGAACACTCCTTGACTAAAATTAGAACTTCATTTAGTGTATTAAAGTTTATAAGTAATCGAAGAATCATCGAAGAAAATGTCTCAACTAAATGGTAACAACAACAACAACAATAATAATATCAAACGAGTGAGTACTGTTCCACTTGTCATTTTATCGTTTTCGTTTACATATGTTTTTACTGCACATTTTCGTGTAAAAAATGACGCAAAATTGATGCAGCGTATACAGCACACTTTAAATTAAAAAGCGGTTTAAATGACAGAAGGCTTGTTGGCATGCGATCTTATTTGAGCACGCAATATGTTAGTTAAACGAGATTTAAAATATTGTGAACTATCTTAGATAATTCTTTAAGATAGATCTGTAAACGTTTACGTACGTGTATGTTCATTGTAGGTAAGATTTTTGCTGTTTGAAAGTGAATATAAGTCAAAATATGGATAGCGGTGACAAAACAAATACACCAAAATGTTAGGTTATAATTTCCATTCTAAGATTTTTGTAATTGTTTCCATCAGTTTCCGCATCAAACAGCGGAATTTTTATAATGACACACACTGCACATTGTTGCGAATCTCAACCTTTTGGCAACAGACGAGATAATGTGACCTCGATTGAATTTAACAGTTGGAAGCGGTCAACGAAAGCGCAAATATCCATTTACAGTATACCATACTTCCTCACTTACAAAGACATGTCCTTATAAATAGATTATAATCCAGAACTTTGGATTTTTCTATTCTGGTCCAATTCATTCTATAAGGACATATCCTTAAAAGTGAGGATGTACAGTAAAAAAAAAAGTTTAATACAAATGAAAATTGAAGCGCCAATTTGTGACTGTGTTTTTCTATGTTTCCAGTACTTCTGCACTGATCTCAATAATTTGCTTTCTTTGTTACGTTTTGTTTTATGCAACGTTTTTTTGTGTGATCATAATTCAATAAATAATCGAATTTTGAACGACAGCTATAAACATTAAATTAATCATTCACTAATCGTTCGTTGGTGAACTGAAATTGAAACAAAAAGCGTACTTTTTATATATATTTCCTTGTCGTTAATCTTTGTTTTCGTTTCACAACTCATTTTCCGTTTAATTGTAATCATTGTGTTTTTGCACAGAAAACATCGGATGTCGTTTTTCAAACACATAAAGTAACAAGAGATCGAAGAGGACGAATTCTTGGTCACAAAGCTGGTTTTCGAGGTTGCACAATTTGGTTTACAGGTTTGTCATTTTAAAAATAATGGAGCTGTTTAATAATGTTATCACAAAGGCTTATCTGGCGCTGGAAAGACAACAATCGCCTTTGGAATTGAAGATTATCTTTGTTCGCAAGGAATTCCGTCATATGCTCTTGACGGCGATAATTTGCGTCACGGGTTGTGCAGTAACCTAAACTTCAGTCCCACTGATAGAGAAGAAAATATTAGACGTGCTGCTGAAGTTTCAAAATTGTTTGCTGATAGCGGCGTTATAGCGTTGACAAGTTTAATTTCTCCGTACGAAAAAGATCGACAGTACGCGAAACGAATTCACGATGAAAGTGGATTGCTTTTCATTGAATGTTTCGTTGACACACCACTCGAAGTATGCGAAAAACGAGATACGAAAGGTTTATACAAAAGAGCCCGCGCAGGAGACATCAAAGGTTTAACCGGCATTGATTCGCCGTACGAAAAACCGAAAAATCCCGACCTTGTGCTAAAAACGAGTGAATTATCTCCAGAACAATGCATGAATCAAGTGATCAACTTATTAGTTGCGAAAGGCGTATTAATTAAACCAGCTACTTCTGGAGTTCAAGAATTGTTTGTTGCACCAGAGTTGGTTGATGAAAAGAAAAAGGAGGCTGAAAATTTGCCCTCTCTAGAAATCACGCAAATAGATTTGCAATGGGTTCAAGTTCTTTCTGAGGGCTGGGCCACTCCTTTGCAAGGATTTATGAGAGAAAATGAATATTTGCAATGCATTCATTTCGGCATGATAAATGGTGAGTAAAATTATGCTCAATTTTCAATAGATTTAAAACTTGATTGAATTTTTAGATGATAACCAAACAATTCCTATTGTACTCGCGATTACTGACGCAGACAAAGAGAGGCTCGAAAATGCATCTGCAATTACCTTAAGATACAATGGGACAAATTACGCAATATTGAGAAATCCGGAATTTTATGAGCATCGCAAAGAAGAACGTTGCGCTCGCACTTTTGGCACGTGCAACTCTGGTCATCCAACTGTGAAGTTGATTCTGGAAAGTGGAGACTGGTTAGTTGGTGGAGAATTAGAAGTCCTTCAAAAAGTCACTTGGAATGATGGTTTGGATGAATATCGACTCACTCCTTTGGAACTCAAAAAAAGATTTAAAGAAATGGATGTAAGTAGCATTTTTTATTTGACACTGAAATTTATTATATTTTTTCATCACTGCAACTTTTTCTAATTCATTTTATTTCAGTGTGACGCAGTGTTCGCGTTTCAGTTGAGAAACCCAATTCACAACGGACATGCATTGCTAATGCAAGACACTCACAAAAAGCTTATCGAAAGAGGCTACAAGAAGCCTGTGTTACTTTTGCATCCGTTGGGAGGTTGGACTAAGGATGACGATGTTCCATTGAATGTTCGCATTGAGCAGCACAAAGCAATCCTCCAGGAAAACGTTCTCAGTCCCGAGAACACTGTTTTAGCTATTTTTCCATCTCCGATGTCTTATGCGGGACCCACTGAAGTACAATGGCATTGTAAAGCTCGATTGGTTACTGGTGCTACGTTCTACATTGTGGGACGCGATCCAGCAGGAATACCTCATCCTACGACTGGTAGAGACCTTTATGATGCGACTCACGGTCAACGAGTTCTTTCGATGGCTCCAGGTTTAAGAAAAATAGAAATTATTCCTTTTAAAGTGGCTGCTTATAATAAAAAACAACAAAAAATGACATATTTTGACCCACAATCAAAAGAAGACTTCGAATTCATATCAGGCACAAAAATGCGCACTTTGGCCAAAAAAGGTGAAGAACCACCGAAAGGATTTATGTCTCCGAAAGCTTGGAATGTTCTATCGGAGTATTATTGCACTTTAAGCAATGGCTCAGATAGTCGATGAATTATATTTTAGAGAATTACAGTTTAACATGAAAATTATATTTGACATTTTAATTACACTTGTTCTGTTTCTGCAAAAGTTTTAAATGTTTATATTTTTGGATATTTTAAAGTAAACAATCACTCAGAATTTTGTTAAGAATGAAATGTTTAATAAAAACGTGAATGACGAGTAACGTTCAGTTGCGAATCAATTGATTGCGTTCACAATTGCCATGTCCTCTTTATTTCAAAGCTTTTTATTGTGTTTTTGAAGATGTGCAAAAAAAGAAGCACACAACACACAAGAGATCTGATTTTTATTGCCACTCTTTTCACAACAAAAGATGAAAAAATGATTTTTGAGGAAACAATTAGTTTATAAAGTTATTGAGTTATATAAAGTTGTCTAAATCCGTAACTCGAGTGCAACTTTTGTATGCATTGTTAAGAAGTCAGTTTTTATCGAGTTCTGAAATCGGCAGCAGCCGAGTGACAAAAAAGAACAAACATTCACACGTTTGGTGACCGCCGTCTGCGGACACTAATTAAGAACTGCTAATTAGAAGATCTCTCATCGTTTGCGTATGTGCTTGTTTTCAATGACTTTAAAGGCGAAATTAGTTCGAAGAAAATTAAATTCAAAAATTGAGACGCATTTCTATAACAGTAACAGTAACCCGGAAAAAACTTGTTTTCTTTTTCGCCGTTTACTCCGCCAGCAAAAAAATTGAATGCTAAAAAATGCATATCGCGAATCAGGTACACCTTTGGGCCAATCGTTTACAACGTTTCGTTGCTTTTTTACTACTTTACCCAAATTTGAAATTTCAACTGACAAACATTTCAGCACTCGTGCATCAGCCGCGCTTCTCTTCACGTTGCTTTCTGTGTTTTCGTCTTTTATCGCAACACTTTCAACCTCAAAATGAGTTCTCCGCACATTTTGTAACTGTGCACAACTTAACAATGGTAAGTATGCAAATGTGGTATAACTTTTGTTCTAATGTACAATAATCGCAAAGCAGACGTCTCTTCAGACATCACTTTTTTATTTTCTACTGTGTTTTGAAAGCACTCTTTTGAGACAACAGTTCGTTAATGCAAAAGATGATACATCTTTAATTTTGGAGCAGGCATTTGCACAGGCGGGTATTCCTCTGACCGATTACCAGCCTGCTGGTTTTCCGGGTCCAATCGCACCGCCTATGCGACAGTCATTATTATCGAGACTAAGGTTTCCATTCATAAGTCGTTCGAAGAATCGTTTTAAGTTATCGAAATCATTGCTACCGAAACCATTGAAACTTGACAGTGATCAGTATTCATTTGTGGATTATATCGCGAATCACCGCTATCCTTCTCAGTTTATGCTTCCACCGATTAACGCGATAAATCAATTGTACCCAACAATGTGGCCGTCAAATGACCGGAAAGCAGTTCATAGTTCGGCGAAATCAACTCCAACACCGACTGTGTCAGGAGCGATTCCACCACCAGTATTCAGTGAACAAGAATCCGGAAGAAAATATTCACAAATGTATGCAAGTAAATACAATTATCAATACGGTTTTCAGCCCATTACGGTGAGAACAACTGCACCGTCATTCATCGATAATTCATTGGCGAAAAATCGCAAAACAAGTCTTTCAAAAAGGTTAAGTGGCAGACGAGACAAGAAGTATTCAAATCATCAGGAAGATTTGGAGGACAGTCTCTCTAATGACATCATATTTCCGAAGAAAATAGTTATGAACAAAAAAGCGATTTTTGACGTGAATCCGAGCGAAATATTGCAGCAGTTCAGTGGCGAAGATTGGGACCACAATTCAACACTTTCAGAGTGCGCGAATAAAGATTTGGGATGGTGTGATTACAGCAGTCAATATCCAACGTGAGTAATTTTCACTTATTTGTGAACTGTCCTTTATTTACAAATTGTTTACGTTCAGTGGACAAAAGCAATTAGAATTGTATTAAAAACAACCTTTACCTTGAAAAGTGTTCGAGCGACGACCCATTGACCTGATTGCAGCGCGTTTCGATGCATATTCGCGGCACGCTTTAAGCAAAGTATGGCACATGAATTTTCACTGACAATTGCTGCTTACCGTTTGGGTGCGATTAAAGTGAGCGTAAGTTTTTCGCACACAATTAGTTGTAAATTAGTAAAGTGCGAGACAAATGAACACAAGAGATGCGTCGTAATAACGAGATACAGTAATTAGTTAATGGCAGTGAAACGAATATTTTTTCCTAATAGACTTGCGTGATAAACATTCGTTTTAATAACTATAACATTTTTGTGTGTGCACAGCATTTAACAATTACAATTACAATAACAATTATGCAGAATTTATGTTCGTTCGATGGTGAAACAATGCTTGGAAATACTGGACAGAATGTATGTCGAAGTACCAGAAAACTTGGCCAGTTTCGATGATTACGTGCCTTTTGCACCGCGAAATGGCAGTAACGGACAATTAGATCAGGAAGACGTCGGCGAAACGTGGTCATGGGCAGGTTACCGTTCTAAAAATAATATGCTTTGCGACTCGGAACGACGACACATTCGGCCGAGTATCGCACAGGACATAAATGGTCGTTGGTATTTAATTGTTCAAACGTCACTTTATCATCAAAAAGTTCCAATTGAGGTTTGCAGGTAACCAACACACTCTTATATAATTCTTTTGTGGTCATCAAATTAAACGTTCTTTAAAATGCTGCTTTCACGGTTCATTATTCTCAGGAATCCTGGAGGCGTCTGCAATAATCTCAACAAATGTAGCAAAACTGCAAGGTGCGTCCAAAAGTTTGGCACACAATTGTTGATCAGTCTGGACCTGGATAAAGAAGATGAGTGCCCGATTATGAAATTATACCGCTTTCCATCAGCTTGCGTTTGTGATTCCGCCAACTATCAGTGATAAATTATTATATTGCTTCGCGTTCTTAAATTATCCATCGAAACGAACTTTGGTTAACATTTTGCCAAAGATTTAACAATTAATGAATAAAGATCAAGTAAAATATTTTATTCAGATTTTATTCTCTGTTTCATACTTTTTCGAAATTGTTTGGACCATTTGTTTTAATGCTTCAACTGAAGGCGAGGTATCATTTAGATCATAAAGCGAAGTTCCCTCATCGCAACTCATTCCGATTATTGGGTCGAGCGGTATTCTGCCTAAAAGTTCGATTTGGTACTCATCACAAACTTTTTGCGCTCCACCGGTCGATGGTGTAAATATAACGGATGACTTGCTGCACTTCGGGCATACAAAAGTTGACATGTTCTCAACTAAACCGACAATATTTAAATTGACTCGTTTACAAAAGTCGATTTGCTTGCGAACATCTAATAATGCTATTTCTTGAGGCGTTGAGACAATAATTGCACCCCTCACATTAGAACACTCTTTTAAGTAATTCACTATAGAAATGTGTTCATCAGAAGTGCCGGGTGGTGTGTCTATAATCAAATAGTCTAAATCTCCCCAATCCACATCTTTCAAGAACTGCTTGATTAAACCATTCTTTTTTGGTCCTCTCCAAATTACTGCATCGTCTAGTGAAGGCAGCAAAAAGCCGCAAGACATCACAGACAAATTTTCTGTAACAAACACCGGCGACCAGCCACTCATTGAGTTGTGCACCTCTTCACTCTCCAAATTCATTGTTCGAGGAATTGAAGGACCACAAACGTCGATGTCCAATAATCCAACGGAGACATTCTCATTGATCGCCAAAGCACGAGCAACGTTTGTGGCAATCGTGCTTTTTCCAACACCTCCTTTACCTGAAATTACGATAAAAATATTGCGCACCGAATAAAGTCGACGCGCGATTTCTACAGCATCAGCATTTTGTAAGGCAGTATTTTGTCCGGCAAGTCCAGAACTACAAAAGCCGGCATTTGGGCAGCCCTGACACGAACTTGCTTTTCCAGCATCTTTGGACTCGACGCCAGGACAATTGTGAGGCAGAGGTTGCAAAGTGTCACTCATTTTACGCGTGTCTGCTGAGTGTGTGGAGTATGCTTAAACTGCGATCGCATTTGGGAGTGCGTCGCGACTTGCGACCATGAAACGGTTGCGAAATGCAATTACAAAACGATGCGTGTTGTTGAAAGTGATGTCCGTTCGTTTGCAGCGTTTGCAGCGCAAAGAATGCAAACAGAAGAGAAAACGAAAAACGAGAAAAGATATTGGAGAAAGAAGAGAACATAATCAAACCGCGCTGCTGACAAATGAGTTAAAAGTTTTGATCGAAGAGTGAACGCGGACGGAAGTATGACTGTGAGATGGTTTCGCTTTCGGTACTTAACGCTCCGACAAACGATTGTTTTGCTTTTTACTTTCGTTTTTGCGTCTATTCTTTTATATTCATTCAATTTACGTATCAATTCAACGTTCCGATGGTAAGTGAACCGTTTCTTAGCATGTTTTTAATATTTGCTGTGCGATCCTATCGCAGCTGTTTTCGTAAACAACCGCCCCAACCGCGTTTTCGGTGCCATTCGAGCAGCAAAGATCGCTTTCATTTTTCGGCGACAACCTCAACCAGAAAGTCGCCGGCGGTTCGTTTGGACTCGAAAGTATTGCTGTTCATTGAAACGCAATATTCACATTTAGGCAAACTGATCATTGAAGCGCTCGAAGCTAGCCGAATGAAGTGAGTTTTGTTCAATGTTATGTGATGTCAAAAGATGATTTCGAATTTAGATTTAAAGCCGAAATTTCCGGAAAAAGTTTACCAATGCTTACGAATTTAGACAAAGGCAAATTTGCTGTGATTATTTTCGAAAATTTCGACAAGTATTTAAACATGAATAAATGGAATCGCGAGCTATTAGACAAGTACTGTCGCGAGTACGACGTTGGAATTATTGGTTTTATGCCGTCGCACGAAGAAAAAGCTGAGTCTCTGCCAATTCGAGGTTTTCCGTTACAAATTGATACTAACGTAAAATTGAGAGACTATCAATTGAATCCGTCCTCAAATGTTTTGCGAATAACTCGGGTCGGTGAGTCGCATTTGGGTAATCTTCCGGGAGAAGATTGGAGTGTGTTCTACTCGAATCATTCTACTTATAAATCGATCGGCGAGTCTTATTTAAGAGATAATGACGTTGATATTAGCAACAATAAATTGGATAATAGTTTAAGCACTGGAATCTCAACGAATAAAAGAGTCACTACTGTTATACAGGCAAGGAATTCACTAATAATCTAACCCTTTCAATCACTTGTAATCTCACAATATTAAACCTGAAATGAACTCTTTCGTAACTTTTACGTTTTAACTGTTTATTGTGCTTATCTTACGAACATGCATTTTTATAGTGAACCTGAACAATTTCAGTTCATACAAATTGCAGATGTAACTTTTTTATAAACGATTTTATTTTATTTTATGGAACTTTTACAACGAAATCAGTTTAATCTTAAGTACAGTTTTTCGGTAATGTTATCTGATACTCTCATCGTTTCATAAAATTAGTGAAAACATTCATTAGTAGTCGTCATAAAGCATACTTACAGCACACTGAATGTATGTATTTTAATGCATAACATTCACCAGTTTACTTTGAAAATTATGTTTTATGAGGCAATTGTGTGTGTCGCACAAAAAATCACTTTTAAATTTTATCTTGCAAACAACTTGAAAGTAATGTTCTCTCAGTTACGATTCAGAGACAAGCTCAATAAATTTTTTCAGTCGCACTGATTTTCAAGCTCCTGTCGAGAGTAGATAATGTTTTTGCATTCAAGCGATTTCTTGTTATACGAGTAATTTATCAAATTTAATGGTTTTAGGATCAAGGCTTATTCGACGGCATTCAAAGAGTAATTTTTGGTAATGGATTTAACTTCTGGCTCCATAAGCTTTTACTTTTGGATTCTATATCATATTTATCGCGAGGCAAATTGAGTTTGCCGTTGCAGCGACACATTCTAATAGACATCGACGATATTTTCGTCGGAGAACACGGTACTCGAATGAAACCTGCTGACGTCGAAGCTCTTCTGGACGCTCAGAGACGGTTAAGACTGCTCATTCCCGGTTTTCGCTTTAATTTGGGCTTTTCCGGTAAATATTTTCATAAAGGATCACCCGAAGAGGATGAAGGCGATGACATGATTATAGGTACAAAAGTAATTTATTTGTTATATTTAGAACTTATTGATCGTAGAACATGCTCGTGAATTTTGGTGGTTTTGCCATATGTGGAGTCACTCTCAGCCCCACATTTATGAAAATATTACTCTGCTGGAGGCTCAAATGAAGTTAAATAAAGAATTCGCTGAGGTATTCATTCAGATTGCATATCAGTTTTGCTGTAATTAACCGTTGAACAGAAACACAACATTCCGATAGATTCGGGCTATTCGATAGCACCGCACCACTCAGGTGTGTACCCCGTTCACGAACCGTTGTATGAAGCTTGGAAACGCGTGTGGAACGTACGAGTGACTAGTACTGAAGAGTATCCACACCTCAGACCAGCCAGACTGAGGCGTGGTTTTATTCATCGAGGAATTATGGTACATTTGAATGCGTGTTTTGCAATTATAATGCAATTCTTATCGCTCAGGTATTGCCGCGTCAAACTTGTGGCTTGTACACGCACACAATTTACATTGACAAGTATCCCGGTGGACGGACCAAACTTGATAACAGTATATTTGGAGGAGAATTGTTTTATTCATTCATTTTCAATCCGGTAATCATTAAGCGTTTGTTTGCTTTATTTAATTCTCGACTAATTGCTTAGATAAGCGTATTCATGACCCATATGTCTAATTACGGTAATGACAGACTAGCCTTGTATACATTTGAATCAGTCATTAAGTTTGTTCAATGTTGGACTAATCTGAAGCTACAGATTTTGCCTCCCATTCAATTGGCGACAAAATACTTTCAAATGCATCCCGATGAGTCGGATCCTATTTGGATGGTAAGAATAACATACTTTCTTTGTTGTGTCACGCAGTGAAATCATAATTTAAAAATAGAATCCGTGCAATGATAAGCGTCACTTTGCCATATGGTCTTCAAACAAGTCTTGCGAACAGTTACCTAAATTTCTTGTAATCGGGCCGCAAAAGACGGGTACCACAGCATTATATACATTTCTCACTGTTCACCCTGCCATTCAGAGCAATTCTCCAAGTCCAGATACATTTGAAGAAGTGCAGTTTTTCAATGGCAAAAATTATTATAAAGGCTTAGATTGGTACATGAATTTTTATCCTCTTCCGAAAAATTCGACAGGCAACTATTTTTTCGAGAAAAGTGCAACATATTTCGACGGTGAACTCGTACCAATGAGAGCGCACGCTTTACTTCCAAATGCAAAGATCATTACTATTCTGATCAGTCCAATAAAACGAGCCTATTCTTGGTATCAGGTAATTAAAGGTTCAATTCAGGGAGTCAATTCAGTAATGATGGCTTTTTGTTGTGTAGCACGTTCGCAGTCATCGAGACCCGGTGGCACTTAATTACTCATTTCATCAGGTGATCACTGCTAACGAGAAATCACCGAAACCATTACGTGATCTTAGAAACCGTTGTTTAAACCCTGGCTGCTATGCTGTGCACTTGGAGAGATGGCTTAATTACTTTACTCCTCAACAAGTAATTAAAATGAATCAAAGCTTTAATTAAAACGAATTAATGTCGCCTTTTGTAGTTAATGATAATTGATGGCGAGGAACTGAAGTCAGACCCTGTTTCAGTGATGGATCGCTTACAACGGTTCTTAAAAATAGAACCACATTTCGAATATAAGAATCACCTCCGATTTGACCCTCGAAAAGGTTTCTACTGTCAAGTAACGAAACGAAACGACACAAAGTGCCTTGGACGCAGTAAAGGAAGGCTGTACACGCCGATGGATCCAAAAAGCGAAAAGCTTTTACAAGCCTTCTATATGCCACATAATGTAGCTTTGTCTAAATTGCTCACTCGTTTGCATCAACCCATTCCTCCGTGGTTAGAAGAAGATTTATCAAACAGTTGATGAATGTCCATATTTATCGAATCAATATTTGTCCATTAATGCTGAAACGCAGCGACCGACTCCTGAAATACATATCGTTGTTAATGTGTTGATACATTTCGTTGCGCTAGACTGGTGTCGAGTGCAAGTGTAGTTTATCGAGTCTGGAATGATCGCTTTTTGAAGACATTGTTTTTAGAGTGATATTAACAGTAAAATGTCAGTGCGTTGTTAAATATTACGTTTTCAGTTAAACTGCGCTGAATGTGCGAAGAGTTAAGGGTGACAACGTTGATGCGATTTTTATGTTCCACTTTAAAAAAATAGAAGTCACAGTTCACAGAAAAGATAATCACTCCGTAAAAGCTATTTCAGGTAATCACGTACTGAACGCTCGAAAGTCATTCGTGAAAATGTTTTATTGTGGAATATTGTGAAGTGAAACTAAGGCAATATTAAGGTTAGATAATCGATAAAACCAGTGGCCTTCCATCGAATCGATTTAATGCCAAATGAAGCCATAATTTGAAATTGTTCAAAAGTAAAGTACAGTTTTTTAGTCGAAGAAATTTTGTTTCTCGAATTAAGTTTTGTGCCAAAATTGTTTCGTTGGCGTTTTTTATTTACGTTCAATCAGTTTTGCTTTCTATGAAAGCCTTTGTTTAATTAAATTAATTACTTCATTTACTGTATTTAATTAAATGTAAATTGTTCACTCTTAAATCTTAAGTCTGTATTTGTAGATAAATGTAAAGAAATCAATTCTCGAATCTCGTTCTTATTTCTTTGCCTCATCGATTTCTCGCGAAGTGACGTTTTCGTAGCTCTGCTCTAATCGTTTCACATTTCACTACATTTATTAACAAAAGTGCCGCTAAAAATTGTTCCTTGTCAGTGATTTATGTGTACTTTTCGATATTCAAGCAAAATTCATCGTTGCGAGCAATTTTGTTTTTACATCTTCAGTAAATGTTCTCTGTTAAATTAATTGCTTTGAAGAGTAAAGAACAGCGCTGAGTTCGTGTTAATATTCATTTCAACAGTACATCGCCCATAAATCAATTTAACTTTTGGATGCTTCGATGTGATAACGATTTTTATGATACTGTCTTTCTTGTGTTTACTGGACTCGCAAAAATTTATCATTTTACATTTACTGTTATGCACTTTTATTTTTAATAGCTGCTTATTGCTGTGAGTACCAAAAATGAAAATTATTATAGAAATGCTTGTTTTCAAAAGTACTTTATTTCGAAAAATACATACTAAAATATTTATAAATTTTCAAATTTTACTACCGCATATTATATAGTGCAACATTTCTGTGTTATACATATATATTATACACATTAGTATAATATGCATCTGTTATAAATAATGTTGTTTTTCGTGCAATAAAAATAATGTTGCACAAAACGCAACTTTTGCTGATTATTGAAAACTTTTGTACTTACACGTAATGCGTACATTTTTGATTGTAGTCTCAAATCGCAGGAAATGCACGCTTAGTTCGATCACGATTCGGAAAGGGCTTAATTTACATTTCGTTCACAGATTTGGCTCGAAAGTAATCATCCTGGAGCATTACATTATCTACATTCCATCAACATAATTGCTTGTTTCCTTTTCTTGTCGTTTATGCTGTATAACAACAACTGATCATTGAACTATTCGCAGAGTTCTTTCTCATTCAAACACGCCATTATTTGTATTCATAAAATGTTGCCTAACGATCACGAACAATATGAATATTGAGCAACGAATCATTTCTGTCGATTTGCTCATTCATACCAAATACTTAATGACTTCTCTATTAATACGGAATTGAATTTCGAAATTACCTACTCTTGTAAACTTTGTTATTTGTATTTTAAAAGACATTCTCGAATTGATTTTAGAGACAGTAAAATTCTGCATTTTAAAATCAAATTTTGACTTTAAACACACTTCCCATTTATTAATTAGTAACAATAAGATACATAACCTATATAAAAAGACATTACAAAGCCCCTTGATTGTACTTTATGTGTTTTAATCTGATTTATAAGCAGGAAAGAGTATAACACCATGTAAATTACTCGAATCTGTTAGAAACATGTTAACCTATCGATTCCTATTGCAATTCCACCGTTTGGTGCTAGAGATTAACACGGAGGTTAACGGCGACGGAGATTTGCGGATCTCCGTTTACCTCCACGGAGGTGAGACGGATTTCGGAGGTAAAATGACGGAGGCGGAGC
>NCKV01000304.1:0-20095 GCA_003675905.2 Leptotrombidium deliense
TTTTGAAACGCAAATATTAATAAAGCCTCGTTTTGTATGTGTGTGTGTGTTGTGTGTCTGTAAATATGTGAAAACTTTAGTGGGCTGAGATTTGCAACATTGAAACACAACATGCATGTATGTATGGCCAATGTAAATGTGCAATTGCCATTTGTACATAAGAAACGCATTCAAGTTGTGCACAGCAAGCGATTCACCTTCACTTTCACTGCTGCATAACACACACACTTTCTGCATTTTTGAAGTTACACATTAAAGTGTGTACAACTATTTTACAGTTTCCATTTTTCTTTAGACAATTAAATAAACTGTGTTTACGGGGGCAAAATGCGGCCGTCGATCGATCAAAAGAACGACAGAAGAAGAGTGCAGAGAATGAGTGCATTTCTTGCGATCGCAAACAATGAATATTAAAAATAAAGTAATTTGTGTTGTGTGTGTGTGCGAATTGCATTGTATTATGAATGAAAATGAGTGATTACATCGATTCGTTGACAGGCGTCAACAAAGAAATGCGGCGAATTATTCGTTTACTTTTCTCGTTTAATGAATTGAACCTCCAATTTATTGTTTGCATTCATCGCAATCTTTTGCCGCTTTAATTAATCAAAAAATTATTCACAATATTTTGTTTGTTTGTAGTCACTAGCAACAGTTCACCGAGTTGTGTTCAGCTTGTTCATCACATTTTATTCATGGTGTCGTTTTTGTGTGTCGCTTAAAGTTGACAAAAAGTAAAACTGTCCTTTTAAAAGCTGCGCGACATTTGAAGTGACAATAAATCTTCGGACACTTTTGTGAAGCGTAAAAATGTTGTAAACTTTTTTATTTGTCACTGGCGCAAAAAATACAACTCAATTTTGTCGTCCATTTTTTACACGGGGCTTTTATTTTTCAAAAGAAAGAGAGCACAATTTTTTTTAATAATCAATTTTTGCAACCGTCGAAAATTTTTCACCATTTTTCCGCACGAATTGTTGCACACATCAAATACAATATTATTTTTTATACTCTTTACACTCGTCAGTAATTCGAATGTAAAGCAAAAATGAAAAACTGCAATACTGACACAATCGACTCTTCGTGTTTATTGTCACTAACTAGCCACCTATCAGACAGTCAATCAATTCGTGTCAATTAATGTGAATTGCAAAGCGATTCGATTCGATTGCAAATGCAGTGAAATGCTTTCGCTCGCGTTTCGTTTCGTTTTCGCTAATTGTCGTGTGAAACAAAACGTTATGCAGCAATAACAAGTTGAGATTACCTGAAACAATAAAAACAACAATTAACACTTGTCGTAATTAGTTTTTAAACGCTTTTTAACCGAACTTACAATCGAATCGCAATAAAAAAGCGTTATAATTCACTTGTTTGCGCATTGTGTGCAACGAAACACAGCTGTCCACTTGAATTACTGTTGGCGTGTGTGCAATGGTCACCAAATTTAATGTCTTATGTTTCGAGTTCACTGCAAGAGAGAGACGCGGAAAACGATTGCGTTCTCTTCTCTTTTTCTCTGTTTCTTGTTTTCAATGTAACGCATCACACGTTTCGCTACTCTTTGCTTTCGTTGTGTGCGAATATTTAACTTGAACACTGCTTTTCGAGCAATAAAAAAGTTAACGAACTTTACTATTGAAGCAACACAACAACATACTGCGACTAGTTCACTTGGAGCACTTATGTCAGTTTACTTCTTGCTCCGCTTTTTATTAATGAAATCGAGGGAAAGGGATTAATAATCATAATACGCACATTGCAGTTATAGTAATAGTAATCGATTAATCTATTGTTGCCAGTGTGCATCAATGTTTCTTTCGTTCGATGCTTCTCTGCTTGCTATATTACACTTAAACTCGCTTTCACTGTTCCTTGTTCACTTTACTTCATTCTCTCGCTTTTTATATGTTGTCGCAATTAAAGCGATCGAATCAATTAACTACCAACAATCACATATTGAATCAATGGTGATTAATCATTGCAATTGATGTTCTAATTCACAATCGAGATCTCATTCAAGTGCTTTATTGTCAGCGGTCAACGCACAGCATCTTTGTTTAGCATGCTGCAAGATTATTATTACTCTGTGTGCTCTTCTCGTGAATATTGTTCATCCAGATTAATTATCACCAAATAGTGTACATAATTCGATAATTACGCGCAATTTTAGTGCTAAACTTTTAATGCACAACTCATTAACGAATGCATGTAAATTAACTCTTCTTTTCGTTGCCGTTGTTTCGTGTAATAAAAATAATGATTTCAAAAATTAACAAAAATATAACATTAAAAATTATTATATTGCGCACACACTTCACATAGCTTTCAACTACACACAATTTCGTAAATGAAATGAAATTCCCTGTCGACTTTTATACACCATGTTTAGTTCATTAATAACCGAATATTAATTAATTGCATTTTATTACAACATACTGCATTTAGTGTATTAAAAAAGTGAGCCAACAATGACAACGTTTCGCTAGTGTGTTGTGTATATTTACTCGTTTCGAAGTAAACGTGTGACGCAATAAAAACAGAAAATATTTAATCACAATAATTAATAAAAACTGCACTTCACAAACTCGAAATTCATTCATTGAAATGCATATTTTTGCAAATCATTTCTTCATTTATTTTGTTAATGCAGTTTATTGATCGTCAACAGCAATCGCTTCCTTCGACATGAAAACACTCGCGATTATCAACTAGATAATGTTTGTTGGACACGTTCGCTGTGATTGACAATTGAAACGTTTGTGTCCGAATGCTTGCACGTTGTCAATTATTTCCTCTTCTGCTTTATGAATTTCTATGGAAATAAAAGAAAGACGTTGCTTTGCTTTTTGCCTTTCGGGCATCCGCTATCACTCGATTATCACTATAAGCGCAATGATTCTGTGTTTATGAATTCAGTGCGTGTTTGTTTGCATTTGCACTTCACAATGGACAGTGGTAAACTTAGAGATTTTATTTTCACGCCGAGAGCGCAACGTATCACCAATTGGCCTCAAATCGCGGACTGCAAAGTTGTTGTTTTCGTGGAAGAGAAAAAAGCGAATTCACAAAATTGACACAGCATCAGATAAGGCGCGCAATCGAGATGATTGATATTCATTGCTATTCTAACTTGTTCTCAATTAAAAAATGCAATCTTCATTTATTTCGTATAATTAATTAAATAGAAATAGGAAATCTGTTGTGTCACACATTTAAATAGTTATTGTTGTCGCACAGGCAGCGAGAGTGTGTACTAACTGTGTCTAATATAATTAAGCGTTTGCTGCACAATTCGCGAATGCATTTCGAGATGTCAACTTTAAACGAATTTTTTAAATAATGAAAAAAGTTTTCAACGTTTCAATTAATTACCAGCGAATTGTTATCCTGTTTTTTTAATTAAGTCGCGTTTATTGCGCAAAGTTTGCATTTGCGAAACCATTTCAAATATTTTTATTATGTTTCGCAAACACATTGAGTATATACATTGTGTGACACGAGTCACTAATAACATTAATGATCGCTTTTCGGTATGAATATGCATTTGTAATCGAAACACCGACAGTTTGAATTGCGTATATCCGCGACACACAGACAAATATTGAACGCAATGCTGTGTTTGTGTGTATGATCTGAATTATCAATGAATTACGAATTCATTTTTCGCTCGCTTTGCGTTCAGTAAATAACAAACAGACACAAATACATTAATCTACACTTTCGCTCATAAAATTGCGTTCACAATGAATGGCGAAATGAAAGCTCACTCGACGAAATTTAATTATCGAATTTGTAACTCAATCGATGCAACTGCTGAAGCTGTGAATTGCGAGTAATTGTGTATTGCAATTCGAAAATTGACCATTTTTTCACTGTTTCAATAATCGTTTTGTAATTAGAGTGAAATTCGATCGCAATTAATGTTCACATTTCGTGCGTTGTCAGTATGTGCGCTTGAGAAGTGCACTTTTTTGTTAAACAGTGAATCGTTTGTCGATTAAATGAAGTGAGAGAAAAAAGTAACTCGAATACGAGAAGACAAGTGTACACAGCAAACATTTTAACAGTGTGTTCACTTTGAAAATACATTAAAGAAAAGTTTCTCTGCAAAAATTAGTGTTAACTGAGCGATGTAACTAGAATGTTCAGTATGACGTATCTATTTTTCGCGTGCAGCTTGTTGTTGATGCTCTTTTTTATGGTTGAATATTTGCTTTTAAACACACAACAAGAAAATAGGAAACATACGTTTAATGCGTAAAAAACATTACACACAACAAGAAGAATGGCAAGAGTGTATAACGTAATTCTGGTGAAGTACTGGTACTCACAATCACAATGTTGTGCGCCTTTTGACTCTTTATGTTTTTGCTGTTGCCAAGTATTAGTCGGTCGCGAAAACAAGAAAATGGCTCAAATTTTTTGTTAACGTTGCAGGCGCACACTTAAGCTTTGCTTTTGCTTTTTATACAAAAAATGCTGTAATCCATCGGATTTTTGTCTTCTATTCGTAATCTACTAAAAAATATAATCGAAGCAAAAAAGTCACTTGAATAACATTGCAACCATCGACAACTCGAAATGTGTGCACACATCGCAATGTTCACTTCTCCACTTTTCTCCTCATTGTTGTGTTTACGTTCAATTTTCACATTTTTTACTTCTGACTCTCATCTCGCCATTGTTATCCATTATATTTCTTAATACTACGTTTCGCTGTTTAAATCTCATTTTTCACTTTCTTTCATCTTTCATCTTGATGCCTTTTAAAAGATGTATTTTTTCATATGAAACTTTAATTTCGCTGTCACACATTGATTTCGATGAAAAATAGCTGCGAATCAATGATCACACAGAATGAATGAAAGTCAGTGTTTGTTTGCAAATAAAGGGTTGAATGTGAATGATGTTCGTAAAAAATAAGTTTACGTTTTAAAAAGCGAATAATGAACGAGAATTGAAAATCTGTGTAACAATGGATGCCTGTTAAAATGTATGAAACGATCAATTTTTTGTTTAAAAATAATAATAAATAAAAATTGTATTCAAATTTATTGCTTCAATTGAAAGGAGAAGCTTGTGAAGCATTTTTGTTATATTTATTCTCATTCTTTACTTTCCTTTTCATAACTCATAATTCACGATTCATAATTGATGGCAACGTTTCGTCGTTTCACTGCTTTTCGGCGATTGAATTCACGTATATTTTTTTAATAAACAAAAAAGCTTTTTTTAACCGTAAAAAATATTATATTATATTAGGATACAACAATAGTTGTACTTTTATGAAAGCCAGTAATTTATTCGTAAACGCCTTGTTTACACACGAAAAAATTTATATTTCGCTTTTTCTGGTATCGAATGCAGCAATGTGAATAGAAAAAGTGTGCAGTTCAATGTGAATCGAGTGTAGATGAAATGAAATGCAGTGTGCCATGTTGATGTTGCCCATTATTAAAAAAAGGCGATTTCGGTGTTCATACTACTACAAAGAGGAAGTAATAATTCAACGGTTGCTTTCTTTTTCAAAACTCAAACAAGTGAAGTAAAAACAAACGCATTTTTATGAATGTATCCGTTATGAAATTTATTTATAAAGCATAAATGTATACGCTTGTATTTGCATTGTAGTTCTCATCTCACACCGGTCCCATTGAAGAGGTTCGCTTTTAAACAATGTCTTCACCTTGCTCGCTTTTCAAATCTAATTTTTCATTACATTTTCGTTATGAGAATAATTACTTTAAACGTTGCGAAAACGTGTGCACAAAGTATTCACATAATTTATGAATTTTTCATAAACTGAATTCAAGTGAATTGTGTGCAACAAAAGGACCTTAATTTGGCTACCATATTCGATGCGGAAAATGTTTTCCGTTTTATGTTGTTTTTTAAAATAATAATAATAATGCTTCGGGAAGAATATATTTTGTGTGTACAAGTGAAGTATTTTCATTGCGTTGTATGAATAGAGTAGCAAAAATTGTTTCTGCTTTGGCTGACGAACCCTTTCTTCTTAATACTGCTGACGCTCATAAATTTTTAATGTTAAAAATAATACGTTATACAGTATACGTAATATATAGACTTATTTTCTGGTGATATATTCGCCGTGTATGGAATACATTTCACGAGTTTTAATATATTTTGCGAAACAAAAAATGTATGTCTATTTAAAGTTCACTGAATTCTTTTTTAAAACGGTGAAACTTGCGATGTATTTAAATTTTTCTTTTCTTCATCTTCACTCGAAGAATATTTTCGAAATTGAAAAAACAAAAAGAAGAAAGAAATTTGAATAACAAAAATAAGTGAATGAAATGTGAATATAATAATAATAAATATAGTGATTCGTGCATGATCGATGTGACAACGTCATTCACGTTCCTTTTCGTTGTAGATGTGCCAATCCTTTAATTAACTTCTAATAAGAGTCAATTTGCAGTTTAAACATTGTAATCTTTAATTTATAATTTAAAATTATCGTTTGTGGGGTATACAGTGAAGCAAATAATGATTTGCTTGCGTTGCTCATTCAGCGAAGATTGATGTTAAAGCGAGCAAAATGTTTGTACCATTACTGTACATAAGCGCTGAAACAGATCGCTGTAAATTTTGTTTGCAATGAATACCTAAAAGCACACAAATTATGGCTAATATTAGCGAATGAAACAGTAATTTACGATTCGTTTCGGATATTAAAATGTAATCGCTTTTAATAATTCATAAATATTATAAATATTTCGCATTTTCAATTCGAGTTGCATTTTGTACTTTTTGGATTTGTAATATTCTCTTTTTAAATATTTATTAAAATTCAAATCGTTCGACAAAGTAAACATGAAACAAGTGCAAAAGTTTTATTCAAATGAAATATTATTTTCGTGTTTGTTTGAATTATATATTTTGAACTCTTAATAAACGAAATAAAAATGAAGTGCGCATAACAAGAAGATGATACATATGCCGCACGGTGAGATTTAATTAGCAGGCGAAACCTGACTCGTTTGCAATTGAATTTATATTTCGTTTGAATGAAGCGAATGTTGTAAGATTAATGAAAAGGGTAATTAATGTGCTCGTAAAAAAGAGGCAAAAATCATTTCTCAAGACTAATAAATAACGTTGTTCAATAAAAGAAAAATAAATGCAGCAGTAACACAAAAAAGTGAAGCGTAATACATTTTTCGTGTATGTTACATACTCAGTTTAACCTTTTAGAAGCGAAAACCACATTCAATTGTGTCATTCATTGTTCGCAGTCATATTTCGCAATGCAGAGTAAAAGCAAAAGCAACAACAACAACAGCGACGAAGAGAAGTGTGCAAAATGCATTGTAAATATGGTTTTAATATTTTCAATGTGTTTGCATTAACAACAAACCAGTGAACGGAACATACGAAAGTAAAGGTTTCTTCTAAAAGGTGCAAAGCATATTTTCAACAACAAAAAAATGTATTTTCCAAAATGAAAATGTTTAATGTTGAAAATGAAATACACTTTCACTCGTTCTTTTGGCACATGAAAAGTACAAAGTTTTGACTGTGTGTAAACGAAAACTTTTTTCGGTTTGCACATAAAAAGTGTTCGCCAAACTTTGTTCGTTATTATTTTTTCTATCATAAAAATGGTGAACGTATATATATAAAAAATATGACACAAAGAAGTGTCGATTGAAAAAGTGAAACTTTTCGGTAACTGCCTTCACGTGTGTCGAACACTTAAATTTCATAATTTTTTCGTTCGCTTACAGCACATTGAAAGTATAAGCAAAAAGTGAATCGATTTTTGAACTCAAAACTTCTTTTTTGACGCGTTTGTTAAAGAAAAGTGAAATTTATATTTCATACATCATTTATACACTTTTCTAATCACATTGAATTTCATTTTTATTACCTTTTCAATTTCGCGAAAAACGTATAAGTGACAGATAAGCTGTATGCAGTGTTAGTCTTATTTCGCAGGTTTCTTATGTGTAAAAACGGTTGCTGGTCGTCGTCTTCGTTGTCAACGAAAGCAAAACGGTTGTGTTTAAAGCAAACATCGCACCGAGAACTGCAAATCTCTGGTAATTTATTTGAGAACATTTTACAGCTTTGATTTGCAAAGAGAGCACTTTAAACGTCACTGTTTCTCGAATGCTTCGATTTCTTTTCTTCGTCTCAAATATATATAAGCAAAATAATAAAAAAGCGCTGAGGAGAAAAGTTTGTTGCAGTAACGTGAAAGTCATGCAAATGTCAGCTACTTTCAAATGGCAACGATAAATACTGAGTTTAACAAAAAAAAATCGTTCACTTTATTGAATACAATTTTTTCCTGTGTATGAAGAATATATTTTTTTCATTTTTCTAATAATCAATGAAACGCATCTAAAAAGTTCGCTGATTTACTGTCAACTTTATTTTGAAATACAATAAAATACGGTAAAAAACATTTTTACATTTGTACATCAGCAACAAGAACACATATACATACTTTTTTACATTTCGCTTGTCATATCAAAAACGAAACTGTTGAGAAACATGGAGAACACAACAACATACAGAGAAGAGACACGTTTGATATTTGTTTGAGCGAGAAAAAAGTTTGCGTTTACAAAACAAAATATGCGAATGCATACTAAATATTAAATATCAGATTGTTTTTTGTTTTATTATACTATCAAATTTCATTGTCTTTTTGCAATGTTACTATCTTTGAGCGAAACTTTATAATTACAGCAAAAAGTTGGAAATATTTTAATTATAAATCCGCAACTTGATACTTAAATTAAGGATTATTTCATTTTCGCACGAATTTCACTGAATTATTATCATTTTCACCATTTTTAATGAATGCAACGGCGTTTTAATTACGAAACTTGAGTGCTCATAATGAAAGCAATGACCGCAATGTAAATACTTGCTGTCCATAGTTCACAAGTTTAGTATGCGAAACATTTAATGGCTACTGCCACTGCAACTAATGAAGTATTTCGGTTTCACTTTGCATTGCACAATAATCGTTTCCCAGAAAAAAATGTTATTTGTTTATCACTTTTTCAAAGACGATGCAAATGATCGTTTTTTAAATACATTTGTTGTCATTAAATAATGATTACCTGTGAGAATGTGTACATGTGTAAATGCGTTTCTTTGTATATACATGACCACAATATTCACGCTATGCACAATCGCACAATTCGCATATATTTATTTACATCTAGTTTACTTTCGATTTGCATTTGTTTAAACAACGACCGGTGTGTGCCACACTGTGTGGTCTTTTATTGATACACATACAATTACAATTATTGCGAATCGCAAAAAATACACGTATTTACATTTACAACACACTAGAAATGTGCATTTATTGTAAAAATTTTCAATGTTACTTTCAACAACATTACATTTATTATTATTGAATAAGAAAAATATTTGAATAGCCAGAAATGAACACGAGAAACGTGTAAACATTGTTTACAAATGCATTCAAATCGAACACCAACAATGGTTGAGTTTAATAAAGTGTGTGTCGTAATACGAATTTAATTGTTTTTTAATGCGATATCGATTTTATGCATTTGCATGCATTGAAATCAATACTTTTTTAGGAAAATACAATTGAACGCTTTCGGCGCAGAATGTTCACTATTGTAATCTATAATGTATTTCACTGTTTCATCCTTCTTTCCAATATTATTTAATAAATTTAGATTATCTTGATGTGCGCACATTACACACACTCATTATTTATTTATCATATTTTTAAATTAATATTTTTTGACGATTTCAAAAGTGTTTTTTAAAAAGAATAAAAGTGCGATAAAAGTGTTACAATTGTTGCTTTTTCAAATTGAAAGGCAAAAGAAGAAAAGTTTTTTACACAAAAATGAAAATGTTCACTTTTGTTTTGAAAACAACTGAATTTCATGCTAATTTCAAATTCACTGAAAAAATAATAAAACGTATTGTTTGAAGAGTGTGTTTTTTGCAATAAAAAAGTTTCTTTCTTGAAAAGAAGACAATAAGAGAAGTAATTTCAATGTTTCGTTTATTATTTATTGTCCGCCGTTTTTTTCATTTTCAATTTGTGGCACAATTTTTTATTTCGACGATGAAATGTAAAATGTAACAACAACAACAATAATGATATAGGTACACTATTAAATTATTATTACGTTTTTTTGTATGTTTTCGAAGACATAAAGCAAAATGTGACACAAAAGCCCGTGTGATCATTGTTCTCAATGCGGCATGTTTCTCCCTTAAAAATCATTTTTTCGCTGCTTTTCCAACTTTCAAAAAGTAATCAAAAAATTATTGTCCGTAAATAATGTATGCTTTTACAATTGTTTCGAAATCATATATTTTACCGGGAAATCATAATTGTTCGCTTTTTTGTATGCCTTATAAATTAAATATGATTTCAAGTGTGTGTGCTGTTGCAATACGAATACGCGACATGTACATGTACGTTCGTTGAATTCGCAATTTGCAAAAAAAGCTGTTTTTGTTTAATATTTAATTTTTAACAAGCATTCCAAACAATTGCATAAAACTTTTGAATCAACAACATTCTGATGTGAATTGAGTGTGTGATTAAACTCGTTCCGAATCAATGTACACTTCGATAATCTTTGATGGATACATGTGTCCTTTGGGCAACGGTCAACGGCATCGATTGCAGCGAACATTGTTTTTGCATTGTATGCAAACAAAGCAACAATCGATTACACAACGCACTAACAGTAAGATTAAGGTATAAGATTCTGGCAGAATTAATGTTTAGCAGTTTCACAACAAACGAACTCACAAAACAATGCATCATTTGTAAATGGATTTAACATTTTCGAGCTGAAAATTTAATTAATAATATTAATCACATTTAAACATATTAAATCAAAACAAGAATTCATTTTTAAAAATAAGACAAGAGAAAAGTAAAAATAACAGTACAATAACTTGAGAATAAAATATATATAAAATACGTTTACAAAATGTGTGTATAAATAATGAGCAGTTATTATTACTGCGAAAGCGTAGTGTTCACTTCACTATTTTGTGCTTCGAGAAAACAAAAATAAAAATAATAATTCAATTTCGGCTCTGTTAATTACTGCAATGTTTACGTTTAAAAAGAAAATATTTGCGAAATTCGTGACACATTTTAAAAGTAAAACAATAATAAACAGCGAAACGAGAAACAAAAAATTGAATTTTCAAAAATAAACGTTTCACGCAAAAAGTGTATAAAGTGTGTGTATGTATGAAATGAGTATACGTGTATGTGTTAGGTTCTGTTTATCAAATTATTATATTTCAAAAAAGTTAAACTCTTTATACGCAAAAAAGGTGAAATATTATTCTCCATGAAAAATGGCTCATAAATCAAACCGCTTCGCAGTGAAACATTTTTGCGTTTTTATTATTGCAAATTAAACCCGCAGTGACCGCGATACGCAAAACGCCGGTTTTCATATACGCTACATTTTGCTTCTTTTTTCTTTCATTGTGCGTTGCTGTTAAACTGTATGTCCCTGAATTTGAACATTGTTTTACAGCACATTTCAGTTCATAAAAACGTTCGCTGCTGAATTATTATGTTTAATATGCGAGCTAACTGCAACACGCGTGTCAGTGTGTTGTGTTTGTTTGTATTCAAAAGTTGCTTTGCAAAAAGTGCGGTAAGCTTTAAATGTGCATTTTGAATGATTGCGGTGCAAAATGCGGGTCACTTTTCGCCATTATATTCGTGATAATTGTTCGCAAAAAGGATTGCATTAAGTGTACTACGCAAAACCAAAACCACGGACACTAAAAACTGACGCGCACACACACATACAAAATATTGTAATTTTGTTGCATTTGTCCTTCATTGCACAGTAAACATATCCGCAAAACACTTTTTATTTTTCTGCAAACAGATTTAAATTTAAAATTGACTACTTAACCTTCTATTTTTCTAACTTCAAGTTTGCGATTTTTTGCTTTGCTTTTCGAAGAACAACAACACCACTCATTTTGCATAAATACTGAATATTTCATTTCAAAAATCTTGCCACTATACGCACAACAAGTAATATATTATTGATTCGAGAAATAAATAATTGATCGATCGATAAGAAATTGCGATTTGAATACAACATAAGGTTTGCATTTGCTGCAAATGTCATTAATTTATTGTCATTATCCATAATTACTGGCGATAAACGTAATAAAAATTAATTAAATTTATGTTTCACTCTTTTTTCATCATTGCTAACGCGTGTTAGCGAATATAAATTCAGTCTTTATTTTTTATACTGATTGTATGTGAATGCAGTAAGAGCAGATAATCATTGTTCAGCACTCATATTTCGACGTTGTGCATTGCTTTGATTTAAAGTCAATTACACTTTGCAAACGTTATCAAAAGCAAAAGCGATGCTTCGGTGTCACTGATGGAAATGCAGTAAATAATTTACTCGATTAACCGTTCAATGAATTGATGTTTTCAAATATAAATCAGCACTTTAAAGTTTAAACTGATGTGTGTATGAATCGTGGATGCGAAAGCAGCAAGCACACACTAAATGCGATGTTTTTGTTCTTTTTTATTATATTTGCTGTGGAAAATCTGCTAAACCTTAAAAATGGTAACAAATAAATAAAGAAAGTGTAAAATAATAAAAGCGTGTGAGTACTCGAAGTAGATGGAGATGAGAAAAATATATGTGTAGTGAGGAGAGTGCAGAGAACATTGAAGCATACCAAAAATTATGTAAAATATTTTTATACTTTCCGTTTGAAATGTGCATTCAATAATATAGCGAGTGTTTGGCAATATTGAACGCATTTCGTTGTTCGCTTTTCACTTCGGTTTCGTTGTTAAAAAGCATTTTTTGCGGAAAGAGAGGAGAAGAGAAAAGTGCGCATAAAAAACGTAAGCGTAGAAATACATATAAGAAATGGGAAATAAGCGATGAGATGGGAAGAGATGAGAGGGAGTTCACTTCTCCTTTTCTCGCTGAAAAAAGGCAATTGCGTTTTTCGTTCACAGATTTCTCGGAAAACATAACCATCACTCTTCACTCATAGGATGCGTCGCATTCGCACTGCAAACAACGCACCGTTCTCCGCTTTCCTCATTCTTTCGATTCTTTCAATTCTTTCGCACACAATAACCGTTTTCGAAGCCCGTCCAAACTTTTACTGCTGCTCTCAGCTCCGCATTCACTCACTATTTTGCATCTCACTTATTCTCACTTTACTCTCCCTCTCAGCTTCTCTGTTCGCACACAAAACATAGTTCCGCAATTGAATCGACTCTCGAATCAGGCGAGATTCGTTCATTTGTTTCTTTCAAACGTACACTATTAGTACACAACATTCGGTACTTAAAAGTTTACTGAACGCTTTACTGCCACCAAATACACAAATAGCCACACTTACGGCATCCTAAACCGGAGTGACACATACAGCAATTCGATTTTATATCCACGTTACACTTAACACACGATTTAATAGAAAGAATTAAGAAATTATGCATCGCAGCAAGATACAGAAAGAGAAAACTGCAATTTTCGCTGCAATAAAGACTCATCTGCTGTGTTTGAGTCGCACTGTTTCACAGTAAATTACACGTAAAAAAGGAAAGAATTGTGCGAAACTCGGATTTAAATGAAATGCGAGTAAAAAATTGATGCAAGCGAAAAGCTGGCGATCATCGTTTAAGTAATAAATGTATTTAGTTTAAATGTCTTTCTTTAAAAAAGGCAAAGCAAATGTTTTATCTTTTAATGTTGCTGTTTCTCAGAAATGATTAAATCGATTTGACAAACAAGACCAGCAACGCTTCCGTATCCTTGTTATCCATCGAAGCATCGCAAGAACAGCGTTGCACTGCGAACATTGCGAACACTGCAATTACAATTGAAGTCGAGTGAACGTGTATTCACCATTAATACAGTGCAAGCATTTATTAAGTGTAACTCGATTTTTCTTTCTTTGTTATTCATATCTTTTATTGACTGCTTTTTTATTTCCTTTTCAATTACAGCCTTTTTTGTATTCGAATGCAACAATAAAACGAAGCCGTAAATATATACAAGAATTGTTGTTTTTCAAAAATAACTTGTGTGTACATTTTCATGTAAAACTTGTACGCGGCTTTTGAATTCTGCTTGTGCTCAATGTTTTTTAATCGAAATGGACACTTGAATATTTTGCAATATTTGCTGAGCATTCATAACCGAGGCCACTGTTACTGTTATTCAGTCTATTCAGTGTTGTTTCGGTAACAACAAACTGAAAGCATAATAGCAAAGTGTGTAAACTGCACTGTTCGCTAATGTACAGTTATTGTGTTTGCATACACCGAACACATCGTAAGCTTTACATACCATATACGGTAACATGCTATAAGTACATATATACATACATGCGCTTCAATTTGGAATTACATATTCATTGTCGCCAACAATGAAACAGTGTTACGGTGCCGAGTTATGTGCACACTATTTACTTCCTTTATTTGTATCAAAAATAAGTGAAAATTGCGAAAACACAATCATAATACAAGCATTCATTTTGTTTGAACATTTAAACAAAAAGAAAACCGAATCACAAGAATTTTGTTTGTTTGCACAATGAAAATACAACATATAACAACAACAACAAAAACAAGTGAAGCATTCGAAATTTGTGGATAATCATTGAGATTATTCGCATTTCGCTTTCAACACTTCGTTTTCAAACAAACAGTTATTGAAAATTGTTATTAATATTTTGTCACGTATTTTAATTAAGAATTGTCACGCAATTCGGACCGATGTATTCGTGATGTCCACGTTAGTTGCTAATAAACAGCATGAGAATATATTCACGTGTTTGTTTACCTGCAAACACATTGCGAATTTGTTTTCATTGCGTAAACAAGCTTTGTTGAAGTGAAGTGAAAGACGAATGAAAAGAAATGAATGCATTCGAGTGAAAATGTGTGAAAAGCAATATTTAAAAAGTAATTAAATGTCAATCACTAATTTGCATTGAAAATAGATAAATCGCGTTTCGAAACAAGCTAAATTGTTCAATTATAATCGCATTTTAAATACGTTTATTTAATTTTTAAGTGAACACGCGAAACATTAATAAACGCTAAATCCGAATTTGTATCTATCTACTTTCGGTGCGTTCGGCGTTCAAATGAATCGAAATTTGCGAATGAATGATGGCCACACTGGTGTCTCAATTACAATGCCGATTCGAAGTTAATTGTGACCTTCTATTGAATTCAATGCGATTGCAATATAAATGAAAGCCGCAGAAACACAATTAACTTCGAAGAATGGCTTTGAAGGTAATCGCAGCTATTGAAACACACATTTACAATTATACATTATATTATTGTTCAACACTCACACACAACTGTTGACATTGAATACAAATTTGTTTTCACATTTCGGTTGTGACGTTTAATAACCGTAATTGAACACTGTTCACCATTGACGCATATAAATATACGCATAAATACACTACATGAACATTGCTGTGTGCATGCGATATCAATCATTAGGTGAACTGATTCGAATTGTTCAATTAATCGCTTGTTTCATTATCACTCTTTTCTGTTCTGCTTTTCATGCATCCTTTTGGCACAATGAGAACAGTTATGAACATTTCATACATTGAATCATATTTATCAGTATCAGAGGTGTGTCCACAGAGATTCGAGTTTCGCTGACAGACGTTCGGTCAATATATGTTTATGCATTCACGTTATTAACAAATAATGATTTAAGTGATAAAAGTGTATGTTTATAGATTTTGATATGAAAATCGTTTTGCAAACAAATGACAGCACTTTATAACTCATAACGCGAAAAATATCGTTAAAATATTAAAGAGAAACATATTTGCAGCTTACTCTCCGAAAAGGGCCGCGTTTTCTAGGAAACGTAATGAATTCTTGGAAAGAAAACGCACACACTTTGTACACGCGAATTGTGTAGAAGTATCGTTACACATACACACGTCGATGTACATGAATGTTCAGTGTGCGTTTGTTAAACATTCGTTATTATGAAATGTGCAAAATTGCACAATTATTCCGTTGTTTATATCATAAATGTTGCGTAATAAACACTTAGAATGCAGAAGATGATGTTACACTGCTTATATTACGGAAAAGTGTGCGAGATCGCAATCACGCCATTGAATTCAATTAACCAACTTTTTGTGTTAATGCTACTAACTTTTTTTATTAATTAAATAAGAATTAACAACAGTTTCTTTTTTAACGACAAACGAAATAAAACATTACGAAAAGAAACTTTAAAACACTTTTTTAATGCATTTCATTTGAATGCAAATTAATTTGCAATTTTGCAAACACGATTCCTGTTATACATGTTTGAGTGTACATGTGTTCACGTACTCTGTATGTCTATATAGTATTATTCACTGTGTACGTAAATTAAAAAAGAAATTCGCAATTTAATTCTTGAATTCTAAACGATCGCAGTTTATGCAAACCGCACGAATTGAATGCACTTCTGTTCTAATTTCATTAGAACATAACAACAGCAGCAACAACAACGAATTATAATTTAAATAATAATAATTACTATGATTATTGAACGAAATTCGTTTTTATTTATTAATTTGAAAGAACGTCGATTGATGAGTACTAAATGCGAAGCAATAATAATAAAAAACTGAAAATGAAAGAAACGAATGAATGAAACAAAAAATTGAAAAATTTTATTCACAATTTAGAAATAATTTCATTTTTTGCGTCTCTTTGTTAATGTTATTTAATAGTGTAATTAATATTGAAATGCGTTGTTGCACAGTTGGTTTGAGCGTAAATTATTTCCGTGAAAAGAGGATACCAGCTTTTTGATAAGTAATAATAATATTGCGAAACAACAAAAAACTTATCGAAAATTAAACTTAATAACAAACTAGTTCATTCGCATAAATGTATACATATGCGTTTGAATGCGAATATATATAAAAATGAGCAGTTGCAAACATATAATAGAGTGTCACGTAATAAATCGCTTTGCCTTTTATTCTCATTCTAACGTATTAAACATTGGAGCACAAATTTTTTATGATCAAAAACTTTTGGCTGGCAAATAAAAAAGTTTTTTTCAATGTGTGCTATTCTTGGCTGTCAAAAGTGAAAAAATGATGATTTATGCACACTTCTTCACACTGTGTGTATGTGTATATTCAGTGTCCATTTTTAGCCTTAGTAAAAAAGTTCGCATCGAACACAAAAAATAAATATAAAGATCGAAAGAAGTCATTGCAATGGTTAACGCTCGACACGATTACTTTTTATTACATAGACTCGAGTACACTTTTTTAATAGAGAAATATTTTTCATACGAAGTAACGTCGTCGAAAAAGTTTCTTAAAAAGAAGTGAACACTTCTTTTAGTTAGTTAGAGTTTGGGTCTAAAATTAATTTTCGTCAATTCGCGCATCATTTACTCTCTGCTTTATTAAGCATTCATTAAATTTCGAAGCGAAAAGCTTGAAACGTACACTTTTTACTTATTACGCTGGAATATATACTGTCAAGTAATCAGTTAACCGTGTTTTTTATAGTTGACAACTGTAACGTAACTGATTTACAGCTGCATTCATTACGTTGTTTAAAGAAACGCAAATCTATACCGAATTGTGTGTATGTGTGTGCACTGCACTCAGCCGTTGTTCACTTCAATCATTCCTTCACTTCAATATATTTGTTGCATGTTTTCTTTTCTCGATTCTTTAGTTTTTCGTGAATTATTTGCGGAAAAATAACGGTTCACTGGAAAAACGTCGATAATTTATGTTTCGGCTTTAAAAATGGGTAATAAAATTTTTACTTGAAAAAAACGTATACATTATCGACATAATTAATTCAACGGTTGTGTGTTATGCTGTGTGTCAACGATTGCGGATAAAAATAGAATCTTCAAATTTTTCAAAAAAACACAAACACACAACCAAAAGACGAACACTGCGAACTTTACACACACACTTACACGTGACTTGAAATGCAAATGTTGCAGATTATATGTTTTTAAATGAAAGTACAGTGAAAGAAATTGGAAATTGATTTTTGTGTGTTACGCTCGTTGTATTCGATTGACATCGTAAATCAAGCGTTTCGTTTGTTTTAATCCAATTCGCTTCTTTACTCGCCGAAATGGATTGTATTTTAAGTTGACTGTCACTCAAATAATGTAGCGTAGAATAAATAAGAAAGTAAACGTCAAAAATGGTTTTCGAGTCGTAAATGTTTGATTGAAAACGAATGCCAACATAAATAGTGAATAGAGTAGAGTGTAACATGGGCACATAGACAGCAGTTGCTGTGTGTTATAAGCGAAAGCAGAGGAATGAAAGTTTGCAAACTTTATTGAATTGCATTGTTGCGTTGTCATGCAAATCAAAATATGTGAAATTTTGTTACATATTTTTCGATCATGTTTATTGCGAATCGAATGTAATAAAAAATGATTTCTTTATGAATTTCGGAGAAAGTATTTTGCCGAATTTAAATATAAAATTGCTTGCTGCATTCATTTATTGTTACTGCTATTTCTATTGCTAACGAACGTTTTTACTTAAAATGAAAACAATATTTACACACTAACGTGATCGCTTTTCCTTCCCAAGTCTTTTCATATTTATAACTTGATTTATAACATTTTCAATTCAAGCATCATTTCACTGCGCTTTCAAACGTGCTGATATATAAAAAAATTTTCAAGCAACTTTAATAAATGGAAGATCAGTGATCAAATTACCGAATGTTGGCGCCAAACACGGTCAACTTTAAGTAGATAAAGAAACAGTTTATATGTTATTAAAAAATTAATATTGAAAATTGTCGCTTATAGTGTGCAGTTTACAGTGCACACACATTTATCGTATTCACGTAAATGATGCGAGAAAGAGGAGAGAGCAGAGAGGAGGAGAGTGGATTTCGCCTTTCATTGCTTTTGAATTGCAATTGAAGAAGTAAAGAGATGTGAAGTAACGAAATAATTTCGAAAATTGAGTTCTTCGCGAATTAAGTGAGAGATAAGATCGAAGAGAAAAGTGAACACTTTTTTCATTACTATCTTGAGATGTACTCGAAGTGAATAAAAAGCGGCCACATTGCATCGCAAAAAGTTTATACTCGAAATTCGGACAACGAAACGCCGGCGAATTGAGGTCCGATATATCAATAATTTGTTAAGATACAAATGCCCAAAGGACATTACGTTCTTCTCGGGCTTCGCATCAACTTCTAAATACCGGTCGATTTGATCAGATCTCTCAACTCTCTTTACTTTTGTTTGCAATGTTTGCGTTCACTTTAAATGAACGAAAAGCTTGGAGAGGAGAAGTGCAAGTGAATCTGAGTCACTTTCAAAACTAACTAACAATCGTAATCGGAATCAGAAATGATGCGTTTCAGCATTTGCAATCAATCCTAAAGTTACTTAGAAAAGAGAACTTAATTTGCGATATATACGATCAATGATAGGTCAACAATGTATATATCTTTCGTTATTGTGTAACACTTACGAAGTTTGCATGTGTGCGCATCGATCGATGTGTTGTGTAAACTAAACTCTGTTTTATTTACAATTCAAATATATTTATAAATGCAACTCGGCGAAAGTGAACGAAATATAATTTAAATTATTTTCGTCCGAAAACATTTAACATGTTAATCAAATCAAAAGTTAAGTTGCTTCACTTGCTTCGCTCGTGCACTCGTTAACTTTATTCGTGTATTCATTAACTCAATTAAAGTATCCGTCAACGAATTGAATGCGACTTGTATCCGCATTTAACAGTTGAACACTGTTTGCTGAGTTACCTTTAAGCAACCGTTCTACACGACTGTAACACACTGAATGCCAACTAAATTATTGTATGCATCGAAACGACACTTGCTTTCAAAATTATACACATCAAATTATAAATGTATTCACATTTAATCTCTTTGCAATTTCGTTTCGTTTCGTTTCTAATTAAAAACAAACCAATAAACATGTAACATGCACACATAAACTCATAAATTTCGTTTATGCAAACTATGTTTGAAATGAAGTAAACTTGAGCGACT